>BTPG01000008.1:82554496-82576996 GCA_036245525.1 Semisulcospira habei | reverse complement strand
CTTTTGTCTTTTTAGGTCAAGGGAAGTGGCTTGCGAATCAAACTTTTGTAGGCCTCCAATAGACTACGCTATTTGTTTTGGATATTAATAATGATAATAATAATAATAATCATAATAATACTAATACTTCTAATAATAATAATAATAATAATAATAATAATAATATATCAATGATTATGATGATGGTGATGATCATGATGATGATGATAATAATAATAATAATAATAATAATAATAATAATAATAATAATGTTACTACTACTACAGTGCTACTACTGCTACTACTACTACTTTAACAATGATGATGATGATGATGATGATGATATAATAATAATAATAATAATAATAATAATAATAATAATAATAATAATAATAATAATAATCACAGTCTTTGACTCATTCTGCCCGCGACGCACCACAGCAAGATATGGCTCGACCAAGCTATTCTGCCACCACCCTTGAACTATCATGGTCGATCTGTCTACTAAATTGTAATGCAGTCCTCAGAGGATAACTCCAACATGTGGATATTTCGTATCTCGGGCACAATGAGTTTCATGAATCCGCTGAAAGCTCCGTGAACGGGCAACCCGAGACGCACGCTCACGTGAAACACACGCATTCACTCTGAAGACAAACACAGTACGAGACGGGCAAACACAGGACATTCACGTATTGTAAAGGGTCAGACCTTCTATTCAAGTTTTTGGCCTGAAACCACGGTACCGGCAGCGTGGAGGGGCTGAAAGAGTGTCAGCCAATGCGCAAAAGGCCGTCGGGCCGACGTTGGCCGCCGTTGGCCTGCGCACGGCCGTCGGCGCGATGGCCTTTGCGAGAAACAACCCCCGACGGTGCGCCCGGTTGCGAGTTAACGGTGACCCCCAAAAAAAGTGCGAATGCGGAACGAACGATCGAACCTCGCACCTGTTGCATTGATGGCAGGCGCTTTACTGCTGCGCCACAGATCTTCAAAAAGATTGGCTATAGAGCACAACGAATCAGCACTTTAGTCACGGTGTAAAATTCACTTTGGATCGGCCTTTAATCCCTTCAGTGCCGACAAAATGTGCACACCGCTCAGCTGCAAGAGGCATAGATCCTCATGAGCTCATGAGGATCTATGCCTCTTGCTGACGCCACTTTGAATCCATGTTCCCGAGACATCTAAGGTGTTGTTGTTTTTTTTTTTTCCCCGCAGGGGCACATGCGGATCTATGTCTTGCTAGCTGCATACACATCAGTACATAGCGGCCTGACGATGGTGCTTTGACTAAATGAAAATCCGCTGCGCCAGCGCGTCACTAGCTCAAGTCAGAATATTTTGACTTGATCGAGAAACATCTGCAGCATCAGCGCGAACTCTACCACAACTTCATTGATTTCAGGAAAGCATTTGATCGCGTCTGGCACGACGGACTCTGGCAAGTCATGAGATCGTTCAACATAGAGGAGGGACTGATCCAAATGATAGAAGCGCTTTACAAGAACGCCTGCAGCGCGGTTCTACTTAACAATCAGTCAGGCGAGTTCTTCAGGACGACGATCGGTGTCCGTCAAGGATGCCTGCTCTCTCCTGTCCTTTTCAACATATTCCTGGAGAAGATCATGCAGGAAACCCTCCACGACCACCATACTTCAATCTCTATTGGTGGCAGATCCCTGTGCAATCTTCGATTCGCAGACGACATTGACCTCATGGCAGGCAGCAATAGTGAGCTCCAAAACCTGACAGACAAACTTTCAAGTAGCGCAGGGTCTTATGGCATGGAGATCAGTACGGATAAAAGCAAAGTGATGATCAACACCACAAGCGACAGCAGCAGCAACATTCACATGAACGGCCAGAAGCTAGAAGAGGTCAATAGCTTCAAGTACTTGGGAACCACCCTGTCCAAAGACGGTAGTTGCATAGCAGAGATCCGTATCAGGATAGGTACAGCAACATCCGCAATGGCCAGGCTGGACAGGATATGGCGAAGTAACTCCATCAGCTTCACCATCAAGTACAGGCTTTACAAGTCCCTCGTAGTGTCTATTCTACTCTACGGCTGTGAGACTTGGACACTGCTTGCAGACTCAGAAAAGAAAATCCAGGCCTTTGAGAACAAGTGCCTGAGGAAGTTGCTCCGCATCTCGTACCGCGAGCACAAGACCAACGAATATGTACGG
This sequence comes from Semisulcospira habei, assembly GCA_036245525.1. Lineage (NCBI taxonomy): Eukaryota > Metazoa > Mollusca > Gastropoda > Semisulcospiridae > Semisulcospira > Semisulcospira habei. The sequence continues at coordinate 82,574,828 of BTPG01000008.1, read as the reverse complement.
AGCATCGTCACTTCCCTGGTGGGCCCACATGAACCCCTTCTGGCAACCGTGAAACGGTGCAAGCTTGCTTGGTTTGGCCACGTGACCCGACACAACACCTTGTCCAAGACTATCCTCCAAGGCACTCTCGAAGGAAGTCGTCGGCGAGGTCGTCAGAGAAAGAGTTGGGTCGCAAACATAAAAGAATGGACCGAACTCGAGATGCCAGACTTGCTTGCCACCGCCCAAAATAGAACTCAGTGGAGAGCACTGTCTGTTGCTGCTGCCTTTCAGTCCCCCCAACGCCCAGTTCGGGCAAGGGACTGATGATGATGATGATGATGAGTGACGCGGTGCGGCGCGCACGCGGTGGTGAAGCGGATTTGAATTTAGTCTACTTGTCAGGCCCCTTTGCATTAGTACACCTCAGGCAGACGTGACTATCTAGCAGTGAAACTGGATGCTCTGGTAGGCATTATTAATTACCAGACAATACAGCAGCCTGGGGGTGGGGGGTGGGGGTCCCATAATGACTCAATCGTCTGTCACAGCACATATCTTTCATATCTGTACATTGTGGGTGGGGGCTGATAGTGTAAAAATGTCTGAAAAATTCAAACGACACCCCCCCCCCCCGCCCTCCCCCATCCGCACATAATTATTATTATTATTATTATTATTATTATTGAAAGTTTACAAAGTAAAGTAGGTAAAAACACTGTCAGGTGAGAGAATTGTGCAGTATCGACCAATGATCATAGAACAAGTTTGATCGAATCACACACACACACACACACACACACACACACACACACACACACACACACACACACACACACACACACACAAAACAAGATAGGAAAGAAGGGTGCGCTAAGTAAGTGACTGGAAATAGTGAATATGGAAGCCCCCGCACCCCTCCTTAAGGGGGGGGGGGTATCGCATATTGACTAGAGTTCCAGCCCCTTGATGCATGGAAATTTAGATCTAGGTCCCCCAAAAGAGGGTGGGGGGGGGGGAGGGGGAGGGGTCCAGATTGTTTAGCCGGTGTGGACAGCTGTTTCGGTCTTGGCGACCTTGTCAGCACACCATTCAGCATTCGGAAGGCAGGATCTTTTGCCTATCTGCAAAGACAAACCACATTTTACTGTGGTGTCTGCAGGGGCATACATTCCATGTCTCCACCTAGAGCTAAATTTCATGCACCCTAATTATTATCCGCACGGCAATGGTACACACAAACACAGACGGCAGACGCACGGCGCTTCGTACCAGTTATACGTTCTGTGGGCTGGCGTAGGCTAGCCACAGCCATTCTGAAGGTCAAGGTGGGATGACCCATGCCCAACAAATCTATTCTAGGTGAGTTGGCATGCATTTTCCACTTTTTTCACAATACGTTTCCAGACATCATAACAATAGTAGAGAGGCTGTCTTCCTAAATCAATGAGAACATTCCGTCAGCTCATACAGACGTAAAACACTGGCGTCAATTAGGAACATTGCACATGTATATAACACTGACGCGTTTGGTGCTTTACTCACAAACCAGATAGGTGAGGCTAGCGCTGGCAGAATTGTACAACAAACCAAGGGGAATTACTCAGCGCCGGACAGACAACAGTTAGATCCCCTGCCCCCGCCTATCAGGCACCCAATCGCCAGCCCACAGAGAAATACGCAAGTATAGAATAAGACGATCATTTGCATCTCTAAAAAGATGCATCAGGTCTCTTATATAACCCATGTCTTTCTCCGGAACTTAGGAAGAAGGCAGGAGAAACATACATATACAAACACGAAGGTGCATTACTATATGTGGTCGGGTAAATACCCTGATTTCCCACAGTAGATGCACAGAACATTACACAACAATGTAACGATACAAATTTGCCTCGAGTTATACTGAGATACTCACAAACCAGATAGGTGAGGCTAGCGCTGGCAGAATTGTACAACAAACCAAGGGGAATTACTCAGCGCCGTCACCGTCACTGTTTGATTTGATGAAATCGAGGAGTCTTACTTTTTGACATTTTTCCCCGCAATGAATTATTTTTGAAAAAGGTTGAATAGGTACGAAGCTGGCTAACAAACTCGTCCAATGTCTTTCTCCAAAATTTCAAGTCCTTGGCTTGACTTCGCGAACGAAGATTCTATAGGGCTTGCTCACGTCGTCTGCAGACATTTTCGTGGCTGCGGAGGCCAATCCGGGACAGGCAGGTTCGACCGCAGTGGCTGCAGGGGAAGGTCTGGTCAGGGTTCTGAGTTACGGCAACTCGGTTTTTTCTCCTGAGCCGTTTGTCCTTAAGGTTAGCTCTGCGAGAGTCCTCAAAGGAGACGGCTGCCTTGTAGATGGTGGAGCGCCAGGTGTCACGGTCCGCAGCAAGCGAAGACCACTGGCGGTGGTCAATTTGGCAGGCACCAAGTGACTTCTTGAGACCGTCTTTGTATCTCTTCTTTGGTGCCCCTCTGTCACGGTGTCCAGTAGCAAGCTCGCCGAACAGAGTGATCTTGGGTAGGCGATGATCCTCCATCCTGGAGACGTGCCCCGCCCAGCGAAGCTGTGTCCGCAGCAACAAAGCCTCGATGCTCATAGTTTCTGCCTGTTCAAGGACCTCGACGTTGGTGACATAGTCACTCCAGTGAATGCCCAGGATGGTACGCAGGCAGCGCTGGTGAAAGCGTTCGAGGAGTCGTAGTTGGTTGCGGTAGAGGGCCCAGGACTCGGAACCGTACAGCAGGGTGGTGAGGACGACAGCTCTGTACACACTGATCTTGGTGCCCGTTTTCAGCTGTTGATTGTGCCACACCCGCTTGAAAAGTCGCCCAAAAGCGCTGTTCGCTTTTGCCAGCCTGCTGTCAAGCTCCTTGTCCAGCTTGGCATCTGACGTGATGATGCAGCCAAGGTAGGTAAACTGGTGTACTGACTTCAGTTCAGTCTCGCCGATGGTGATGTGGGGAGGGCGATGCTCTACCTTGGGTGCCGGCTGATGAAGTACCTCTGTCTTTTTCAGACTGACCTCGAGTCCAAAGAGCTGGGCAGCATCTGCAAAGCAGGATGTGATGCGCTGCAAGGCTCTCTCTGTGTGTGCAACAAGGGCAGCGTCATCAGCAAAGAGCAGCTCACGAATCAGTTGGTCTAGGGTTTTGGTGTGGGCCTGCAGTCGTCTGAGGTTGAACAGGCTGCCATCGAGACGATACCTGATGTACACTGCATCGTCATCGTCGAGGTCTACTGTGGCCTGCTTCAACATCATGCTAAAGAAGATGGTGAAGAGGGTTGGTGCCAGCACGCAGCCCTGTTTCACGCCGTTGATAATGGGGAATGGTTCTGAGAGGTTACTGTTGAGTCTAACCTGGCCTTGCTGGTCCTCGTGGAGCTGGACGATCATGCTTAGGAACTTTGGGGGACAGCCAAGTCGCTCCAGGATCTGCCACATGCCTTGCCTGCTCACAGTGTCGAACGCTTTTGTTAGGTCGACAAACGTTACGTACAGCCCTTTGTTCTGCTCGCGGCACTTCTCTTGAAGCTGTCTCAGCACAAAGACCATGTCGGTGGTACTCCTGTTTGCTCTGAAGCCACACTGGCAAAATTTCAAGTGCATGTAATCAAATTTACGGACTCTAATGCGGGTCAACCGACTTTCTAGAAACGGTCATACAACTCTTCAATGAGAACACCAATTTCAGTATGCTCGGAGGCTCTCCTAGACACTCCCCTGAATGAATCATTTCCTCTATTTTCAAGCGTGTACGTAAGCAAACATCGGAGATTGTGTGTTTTCATGCACACACACACACACACACACACACACACACACACACACACACACACACACACACACACACACACACACACACACACACACACACACACACACACACACACACATGAACACAAAACCCTCAGAGTGGGTTACCTACCATTTCATGTGAAAATGGGTTCCCATATTTCTATTTATTCTAGGGCTCTGGAGTTGATGCGAATGTTTAGAACTCACCTTATAACTAAGCTCTTCAACTTAAAATAAAATAGACATTTTCTAGAAACAGAGCCACTGGATGGGAAAAAAAATGGGTTTTTACCCAAAAAGTGGGTGCCTCTCACACAAAACTGGGATTACAGTGAAAATACCTCACTAAAGTCAAGATACCTTTGGTTGATTTTACTATTATGATTGTTTGAGTGGGGTTGTAAGGGGGTTGGGGGAGAGGGGGGGGAGAAGTGTGTGTGTGTGTGGGGGGGGGGGGGAGGGGGTCATCACTTTTGGTTTATAGAGCTGCTCAATGCGCTCTTATGAATGAAAGATTTTCATTAGTAGGTCATTTCAGAGGCGCACACTGAGTTGCACGTCGAACCACTCACAAATACTCATTTGGAGTGCACCAGATGGATCCAGTTGGCAAAGTCCCACATTCCACACTATAAGACAGCTAAGACTGAAAAGCAATCGCGGCGTTTATGGCGCGGTACAAGGTTTAAAACTAAGAAAATGTTGTTTTTAGAAGCGTGTCGGGCAAATGTTTTTGTGAAAACTGTTTTAAAACCTCTTTTAACTCAACTTTTCTTAATGTTAAAAGTGTTTTATTGTACATTACTTAACGTCCCGACAGCAACAAGGCTTTCTCAGGACGTGCCTGCACTGCTTGTGAAAAAACAACAACTAAACAGAAGATTGAATGTATGTCGCCAGCCGGTCAAATACATTAAATAAACCTAACACATGGGGCCTACATAAAGCTAAGACCATTTAGCAACACACATCCAATATCAAGAGCTACAGGCAGTGCAGACAGTAGGGAGAGTTTTATAAAGGCAAATACAGGTGAATGGACAAAGGGCCGACAGAGACACATGCCCCAGAATAGAGAGAAAAACCCACCCTGTGGGGCTGACCAGGGTGCCCCTGGGAAATAAAAAGTAGTTAACCCCACCCAAGTCCCCCAGGGCAGACCCGGGTGGGGTTAAAAGTGTTTTAATTTACAAGCGTGTCGTAACTGATATGCATATATTCCAACGTATAGTGCTGGATATTTTTCCCATCCTCGCCTTCTCTCTTCGCTCAACACTCGACTTTCCAGTCCTTCCCTGAAACACCCCCAACCGGTCTGCCCTCAACACTCGACTTTCCAGTCCTTCCTTCAAACACCCCCAACCGGGTCTGCCCTGGGGGACTTTTTAGTTCCCAGGGGCACCCTGGTCAGCCCCACAGGGTGGGTTTTTCTCTATATTCCGGGGGCATGTGTTTCTGTCTACCCTTGGTCCATTCACCTGCGTTTTCCTTTTTTAAACTCTCCCTACTGTCTGCGCTGCCTGTGGCTCTTGATATTCGATGTGTGTTGCTAAATGGTCTTAGCTTTATTTAGGCCCCATGTCGTAGGTTTTATTTAACGTACTGGACCGGCTGGCGACATACATTCAATATTCTGTTGAGTTTTTGTCACTAGCAGTGCAGGCACGTCCTGAGAAAGTCTTGTTGCTGTCGGGACGTTAAGCAATGTACAATCAATCAACCTTCCTTCAAACGTACAGCATTCACACAAATAATACTTTACTATTACATCAGAAAATGGCCCATCCAAGCCTGCACTCTTTTAACTGCACTAAACGACTGACTGTAGCAGACGACACATGAAACGACGCTGACTCTGTGACGTCATTTCCATTCAATCAATTTGTGCATACAATCCAAAAGGAGATGCGGCATTGATAACATCGACAAACCTACAAAATAAAGCAACAGGTTCAACCAAAAGGTCGGGCAGGACAAAAGACAACAGCAGCCTCACCCAAAGTCTAAACGTCCTCTCTTACAATGCGCACTCATACATTCACTTCACTTCTTAGCAACCGGCGCACGAATATAATTATAGGCCAAGTCAAACTAAAACAGAAGATAGTGGCGGAAAACCCTTTAAAATAGAAACAAAGAACGACGTTTCAGATCAAATATTCTTCATCTGACATGGAAACAAACGTAGAAAACGTATAGGCTAAGTCCCTGGTGAACGTATCACTAGACATCACCTTTCTCCACATCACCCCGGAAGTACATTACAACTCAACACTTTTTTTTAACAAAACAACCACACCCTCAAATAACAAACCTAATTTTGTAGAAACATAAACAGTTTACTCCCTGAAACAACAAAATATCCCCCCTGACCCATATCAGCTATGAAGTTATTTATAGCTGAGAAAGGTGATGTAATACATACACGCTCATTTTCAGGGTTCTGTGCGCACAACACACACACACATTGCTGGGAGGGACAAGTTTTCAAACACACTACAGGCGTGTCTGTTAAACACAAAAGTGCATGTTTTAACGCCAAAACGAGAAAAACTGATCTTTTTATTTTTTATGAATCTTTACCCCGCCAAGACAATGCAGAAACAACCCTCAGAATAAAAATGGGTGTCTGACTTGGTCACCCAGATTTTAACACCCCCCCCCCCCCAGTTTTCATAAGGATGGTAAAGACAGTAACCCATTTGAGCCCTTCCGTGTACACACACACACACACACACACACACACACACACACACACACACACACACACACACACACACACACACACACACACAGAGCGCTTCGCGCCAAAAGACTTCTTTGCCACAGTTTGAGGCCCGCCCGCCTTTGCATGCTACGGAACGCGCTCCGACCAGCCCCATCCCAGTCTACCGTATTTTCAATACCGCAGACCAAAACGTTGCTTTACTAGCTTTCAGACTCAAAAGACGTGATCCGAATATATATTGTGAAGGGGAGTGGGATGGGAGGGAAAGTGGATGGGGGGCGGGGGGGGAGGGGGGGGAGGGGGGGGGGGTACATGAAGGGTGTACGAGAGAATTTTTCTTCCATTTCGTAAGAGATTTTCCTCTGACCCCATTTCAAACCCTGACCTCACCGTGACCCGGATATAGGCTACCACCTTGACGTCGTCGCACGCGCGCGCGCGCACGTACACACACACACACACACACACACACACACACACACACACACACAGAGTGACACACACACAGTCACACACATACATATACACGGTCATATAAACGGTCATATAACTCTTCAATGAGATAACCAATTTCAATATGTTCAAAGGGTCTCCTGGACATCCCCTGAACATAAAGCATTTCCTCTATTTTCAAGCGTGTACGTAAGCAAACGTCGGAGATGTTTGTGTTTACACGCACACGCACACACACACACACACACACACACACACACACACACGCACGCACGCACGCACGCACGCACACACACACACACACACACACACACACACACACAGAGTGACACACACACAGTCACACACATACACATATACACGGTCATATAAACGGTCATATAACTCTTCAATGAGATAACCAATTTCAATATGTTCAAAGGGTCTCCTGGACATCCCCTGAACATAAAGCATTTCCTCTATTTTCAAGCGTGTACGTAAGCAAACGTCGGAGATGTTTGTGTTTACACGCACACACACACACACACACACACACACACACACACACACACACACACACACACACACACACACACACACACACACACACACACACACACACAGAGTTGAAGAGCGGCTCCGCACATTTTTAGCATTTTGCAACATAATTACTTAATGAGTGACTTTAGAACAACGACAGGGTGATTCAGCTCATCATGCCAAGCAGTTCGGTAGCTTTTCGTGCCATTTGCGGTACCTTTTACTGGACTTTTCAAAACTTCATGGCTCGCAAAGCACAGAGGAAGGCAGCCCTACGTTACCGCACTGTCAGTGTCAGCGGACCGGTGGCAGTCATTCTCGTGTTTTTGGTCGGCTTTCTGCTCCGGTGTGGCGATGTCGAAGCGAACCCAGGCCCACCGAAACGACAGACTCTTTTGACATGCCAGGGGAACCAAGACAACCAGTCGCCCGGGGGTGAGGCAAACGCAGTGTCTGAGCCGACCATTGCTGATGTGTTTAAAATGTTGAATGTGATGGACAAAAAGATGGACAGTATGAAAGCTACAATGCAGGAGCAGATGGACAAAATTCAGAGTGACTTTACTGCGGTGATGAAAGAAAACAGAGAGTTGAAGGAGAAAGTTACGCAGCTGGAGGATAAGCTGGATGATTTGGAGGGGCGGAGCAGACGCAAGAATCTGATCTTTCACGGAATCCCCCACCCCCAGGGGCGCTCAGAGACTTGGGCAGACTGTGAAAAAGCTGTCAAGTCAATGTTGAAGGACGAGATGGGCATAGAGGAGGAGATCGAGGTGGAGCGTGCCCATCGTCTGAAGGGGGGCAAGGCGCCCCACCCCATCATCGTGTGCTTCAACAAGTACAAAGACAAGGAGCGGATCCTGTTTGAGCGAAGAACGCTGAAGGAGAACAAGTCCCGGGTCTACATCTCTGAGGACTTCACCCCTCGGGTGAGGGACGTGCGCCGCAAGCTGCTACCCTTCCTCAAGGAGGCCAAGCAGGCGGGGAAGAAGGCCTTCCTCCGCTTCGACTCCCTCGTTGTTGAGGGAAAGACCCACGCATACGACGCTGCTACCCAGAGGCCAGTGGAGCGCAGGGGGCAGAAATGAGGGGCAGGCCGGCATGTTGACCCAGCAACCAGGAGAAGACAGCCCGTCCCTCATTCAGACCCCCAGGGCCCCCACCATGTGTCTTCAAAGGACGACTTACCTGCACACACACACGCTCAAGTGCCCATACTCAAACCCACACCCGCACACTGTGTTGATGAAAGTGGTAGTGATGAAAGTGGTAGCTCTGTGTTTCGCATCATGGCATGGAATATCCAAGGTCTTGTAAATAAGCTGAAAAGTGTTTCTTTTAGGCAGTTCTGTGAAAAGTGTCAAATTTTTGCATTTTCAGAGATCTGGTCGTGTAAGCAAAATGTTATAGAGGATACCTTTCCAGAGTATCAGGTGTTTTTTTCACCACGTACACAAAAGTTAAAAGGGGGCGTGGCCGTGTGTGTACATAAATCTATAGCCTGTCATGTGTTGCGTTTAATGCAGGCAGCTGAGGATATTGTGTTTCTAAAGATCGGTAAGTCTGTTTTGAACTCTGCATCTGATGTTCTGGCAGCATTTGTGTATGTGGCTCCAGAGCGTTCTGTTGTATATGGTGAAGATAACGTTGATGGTTTTGAAGTGTTAGAAAACTACATGTCTCAAGTGTTACGTGCTCACCCTGAGCTGCCTTGGCTATTATGTGGCGATTTTAACGCCCGCACTGCCGGTCTGTCTGATACTGATTTTATTGATGGCAATTCACACGTGCAGCCTTTACAGGAATTAACAGATCTGCTAGAGGATGTACCACAAAGCCCACGGAGGTCAAAAGATATTGGCGTAAACAGTTTTGGTCGGAAACTGATAGAACTATGTCAAGAGTACTGTTTGTTTATTGTCAATGGCAGAACGAAAGGTGACAGTGAGGGAGAAATTACGTGCGTGGCCAACAGAGGCAAAAGTGTGGTGGACTACTGTATTTGCTCTAAATCCGTGTTTGACCTAGTGACCGATATGTTTGTTGCAGACAGGTGCGAGTCAGACCATTTCCCCATTGTAACCACGTTTACTTCTATTCAGTCTGTTTATTCATGTGATGATGATGATTTAAATGATGATATAATACTAGAGGAAGGGGTTAAATTTGTTTGGAAAGAAAACCACGCTGAATCCTTTTGGGCATACATTGAAGATAATCAGGAGACTCAGTTTCAACACTTTTCGTCAGCGCTTGACTCGAGTGTAGAAGAAGGGTCGGCCTGTTTTGTAGCATTCATTCAGAAGGCGGCTGACAAAATGAGGTCAGGTAAGAAGGTAGGTGAATCCCGTGTACAGCCGCCGTGGTGGGACTCGGACTGCGAGTTAGCAAAACAAAACAAGTACCTACAGTTGAAGCAGTTCAGACACACAAACACACATGACGACTTAGGGAAGTATCTTGACATGAAGAAAGAATTTAAGAAGTTGTGTAAAACAAAACAAGTAGAGTACAACGCACGGGTTTTGAATGAGCTCAACGATGCATGTAATGATGCAAAGTCAAGAACATTTTGGCAAAAAATAAAGTCTCTGACTGGCGTTAAAAAGTTGTGTTCTGATGTCATTTCACCACGCGTGTGGTATGATTATTTTCGTAATTTGCTAAATGTGGATCAGAATGTTGATGATTCAGGTTTCAGCAGACAGGCCGAGGGTGTTTTGAATGACCATATATCTGATGATTGTGATGGTTGTCATAATGCAAAATTTGACGAGGAAATCACGCAGGATGAAATTCGCAGTGCTATTAATAACATGAAGAAAGGGAAAGCATCAGGCCCTGATGGCTTGCCCACTGACCTTTTTCATCATGCAGGTGAGATCCTTGTGAAATTTCTGCATCCTTTGTTTAATCGTGTGTTTCAAAATGCGGAATACCCTGAAAGCTGGACCATGGCTGTGATATTTCCACTACACAAAAAGGGTAACCCTAGAAATGTTGACAACTACAGAGGAATTTCTCTTCTGAACGTTATCAGTAAGTTGTACAGTTTTGTCATTAACAACAGGTTGGTTCGTTTTTGTGAAGAGAATGATTGTATTCCTGAGGCCCAAGCTGGCTTCCGTAAAGGATACAGTACTATAGACAACATTTTTTGCTTACAGGCACTAGTGCAAAAGTATCTTAGCAAGCAGGGTGGCCGTTTTTACACCATGTACGTAGATTTTTCTAAAGCTTACGACAGTGTGCACAGGACAAAACTGTTGTATCTCTTGCTACGTAAAGGAGTTCATGGAAAGTTGCTTCAGACACTTGAGAGTATGTACAAACATGTAAAAGCTGCTGTAAGGGTTGGAACCAAAGTTACCGACTACTTTGATTGCATGTCAGGGGTGCGACAAGGTTGTGTGTTGAGCCCACTGCTGTTTTCTATCTTTCTTTCAGAATTTGAGACAGAAATATCATCGTGCGGTGCACGTGGCATTGATATTTTTGCAGACCCACTGGGTATTTTCCTTCTTATGTATGCTGATGATATAGCCATTGTGTCTGACTCTGTAGCAGATCTCCAAAAGAAAATTAATTGTTTAGAAAAATACTGTAAAAAATGGGGTCTCACTGTGAACATGGACAAGACAAAAGTGGTGGTCTTCAAAAATGGAGGTTTTGTGAAAAATTGTGAAAAATGGTTTTATGCTGACAAGCAGATCCAAGTCGAGTCCAGTTATACTTACCTTGGTGTGATATTTTCCTCTACTCTGAACTGGGCTAGATGTGTAGAAAACTTAGCTGGAAAAGCCAGGAGAGCAGTTGCAGGCATCAAAAGACTATACTTCAAATTACAAAACTTGCCAGCTGACACTGTTTTTCACATTTTTGATGTCAAGATTAAACCCATTGTGCTGTACGGGTCAGAGGTCTGGGGTTTCCAGAGACATGATGTAATTGAGCAGGTTCATATAAAGGTTTGTAAAATGGTCCTTGGTGTTGGAAGAGATGTAAAAAACAATATTGCGCTGGGTGAGTGTGGAAGATTCCCTATGTATATTGATGCCTATGTTCGAATGGTGAAGTACTGGTGCAGACTTCTTACCATGTCAGAAAACAGATACCCAAGACAGTGTTACACGATGTTATGTATGCATGATGCTTCAGGTAGATCGAACTGGGCTACGCAAATAAAGACTCTATTGTGTATGCACGGGTTTGGGTATGTGTGGGAAATGCAGTCAGTTGGAAACACTCCTCTGTTCATTCAGATATTCAAAGATCGGCTGATGGATTGTTTCCGACAGGACTGGCATGCATCCCTTACCTCAAACACAGAATACTGCCATTACCACCCAGAAATACTTAGAGCCAGTTACATAGGGCAGCTGAACTCTTGTGAACTCAGGCGGGCAATATGTTTACTTAGATGTAACCGTTTACCTTTAAACGGAGTATCCAGATTTGGAAAACCCATCACTAATCCAGAATGTAATTCATGTGATTGGCATAAGGCTGAAGATTTGTGTCATTTTCTGTTCGAGTGTCCAAAATATGCCCCGTTACGTAAAAAGTACATTCCACTGTTTTACTACAGATTCCCATCCGATCTTAAAGTTCAGCTGCTGTGTGGAAACCTACATGATAAACTGGTCTTTAAAGTTGCTATGTATATTTCAGGTTGCCTTAAATTAAGGAATTAGAGGGATTTGCTTTGAACTTTTCTTGTTTTTGTTTATTTATGTGCGCTGATGTAATGCTATATGAGTGTGTTTTACAACCACCTTCCTGTATTTTCTGGTTGTAAATTGTATTTTGTGTTCTTATGGGCCTGATGGCCTGCAAAAACTGAAATAAATTTATTATTATTATTATTATTATTATTATTATTATTATTATTATTATTATTATTATTATTATTATTACACACACACACACACACACGCACGCACGCACGCACACACACACACACACATGGCGTTAATTTAGGCACGTGACGCTTATTATGCGAAACACTGACCAAACACGATGACAACAAGTACCCTGGGATGCTCTTAAAAACGTCGCTTTGAAATTCAAGTGATAGACCTTATCCGAATATAGACGATTGTGGAGGAGAGTGGGGTGGGAGGGGAGGTGGATGGGGGGGGGGGGGGTATAGGAAGGGTGTACGAGATAATTTTCCATCCTTTTCGCAAGAGATTTTCCTCTGACCCCCTTTTAACCTCTGACCTTACCGTGACCCGGATATTGGCTGCCGCCTTGACGTCACCACATGCCAGGTTTACGCTGGTCAAGTAAGCGAAGGACGTTTTGCCGCCTTGACGTCACCACATGCCAGGTTTACGCTGGTCAAGTAAGCGAAGGACTTTTTGCCGCCTTGACGTCACCACATGCCAGGTTTACGCTGGTCAAGTAAGCGAAGGACTTTTTGCCGCCTTGACGTCACCACATGCCAGGTTTACGCTGGTCAAGTAAGCGAAGGACTTTTTGCCGCCTTGACGTCACCACATGCCAGGTTTACGCTGGTCAAGTAAGCGAAGGACTTTTTGCCGCCTTGACGTCACCACATGCCAGGTTTACGCTGGTCAAGTAAGCGAAGGACTTAACAAACTTAACACAGTACGTCCAGTCTGAGCAAAGCTTGCCTCCCATCAAAACACACAAACAAACGAACTAGACAACGAATACAATTAACGAACGAACGAACGAGTGAACGAACGAGTGAACGAACGAACCAAATAACCAACCAACCAACCGACCAACCAACTAACCAACCAAACAAACAAAAACAACAACAAACATACACAATCAATCAATCAATCAATCAATCAATCAATCAATCAATCAATCAATCAATCAATCAATCAATCAATCAATCAATCAATCAATCAATCAATCAATTAATCAATCAAACAAACAAACATCCAAACAACCAAACAAACAAAATAACCTTTAAAATGTGCCCATGAAAATAAATTAGGCCCAAGATTGATGGTCACTTTTGATTTGACTGTTCTCAGAACAGTCGTGTAAAACGTGTACATCAATCCTGGGCCTAATTTATTTGAAAAAAAGATTGGCTGTCACAGCAACGGTTCACTAAAATGCTTTGGGCCTAGTATACAAAACCTTTCCTGCCACTGTGCGCGTAGTTCGTTTGTAAAATCTTTGTTCCTTCAACGACCAAAAGTCACAACCGTTCAATGAACATATACATACCAAACTGGTCTCAGCAAGAGGCAAAGATCCTCAGGAGCCCCCGCAAAAGCGGGGGCTCATGAGGATCTTTGTCTCTTGCAGATGGATGGCGTTCACATTTTCACGGCATTGAAGGGTTTTAAGTGTCTTTCTTTGTATTTTATTTCTTTCGTTTTTTTTTTTTTCCTGCTCATTATTTCCTTGTCGAACATTCAGGAAAAGACAATCGATCTTGAAAACGCAGATGCAGAGCTCATGAAGATGAATGGCTCTTGAAACTGATGGGTCTCGAGATGTTAGTTGATTCTTTTTATCACTTTAAATGCTTCGGCACGCCAGCGGGCGCTTCCTCATTGTCTGATCGTGCAATGTATGTCGTAACAAAGTCGAGATGCCGTGCAGGCCAATAATCCCCTAACCTAGTTCATGCGCTCATCTCCCATATGTACACTTAGCAAACGCTTTGTTTTGCTTCATTTTTTGTTTTTAAACATTACTCGTGAATAAATTTATTCAAACTAAACACAGTTATTCAGACTAAAGTTATTCAGGCTAAACGCAAACCAGACCAAAAGGTGACTGCCTAGCGTGTAAAATGTGGAGAAGAACCCAACGGAGAAAGAAACACTATTAGAAATGAAAGCTACAACACATTTGACTAATATTTATTTTTCTAAAAATATAATAACGAAATATTAATCAGTTGTGTTGTAACTTTCATTTCTAAGAGTGTTTTTCTTCTTCTAAATAAACAAACAAGTACACAATTCAGTCGCTACTTATCGTGTTAGTGTTAACTCATTCAGCCCCACGGGCGTATTTCCCAAATTTTGGAGGCGTCATCTAATGACTGTGCAGCAGTTGCAGGAGATGGATCGATCATGATAATTCAAGGGCAGTGCCAGATTAGCTTGGCGCCGACAGGCGCCAAGCCAATCTGGCACTGCCCTTAAATTATTATGGTCGATCCATTTCCTGCTGTAGTGCGTCAGGGCTGAATGGGTTAATAAGCAGATTGATGTGTTTACTATGGCCCTAGTTTGCTTCTTTAAAATATTATTTTAGAAAGCAGCAACAGATTCTCTACGTGGCATTTTTAATACTCCTGCGATACTTTGGAGTAGTGACCTATTTTGTTCATTGTTAAAATTAGCACGGAGAAACTCGCAAGCATTCTGGCCGAATCGTTGAGGTATTGTTCAAATTGGTCACGTGAATTTTGGGTTTAGCAGAGCGGAACTTGGGTCTGCGTAGGGGATAAATTAGCCCTTACACACTTCCTCAAAATATGGGCAGACCAACGCTAGTTCAAGGGTGCCTTACACACACACACACACACACACACACACACACACACACACACACACACACACACACACACACACACACACACACACACACACACACACACACACTCACACACAAACACAAACACACACACACACACACATACTTGCTCTCTCTCTCTTTCTCTCTCTCTCTCTCTCACACACACACACACACACGCACGCACGCACGCACACACACGCGCGCATGCACGCACGACACACACACACAAAACCTCACGCATCCCAGTATGGCAAAGGTGTTCGGGCCGACGTCGGCTGCATTGGGCCTACACGCGATTGTGCGCGGGCCCGCTTAGGCCCACATCGGCCCAAGGACCCATTCCTCACTGGGATCGACCATGATTGTTCAAACGTGGTGCCAACACAGCTCTGACAAACGTGAACGAAACATGAATCGACCATGACAGCTCCAGTGTGCCTCTCAAGCACTGCAACTAAACATAAATCAACCAGAGTGCCTCAAGGGCGGTGCTACAACAGCCCTGACACACACAACATATGGATCGATCATGATGGGTCAAGGGTGGTACCGGATTCATTGACCAGCGCCCAGAAGCGAAAAGCTGTCTTGACAAAAACCCTTGACCTATAAAAGACATTGTGTCTTGTGCATTGGAATGCAGTCTTTTAAAGGACATCTCACAAATTTGGAAATGTTCACCCCGGGGCTCAGAATGTCGACGTCCTCACGACAAACCCACATACATCTCTTAACCCATATCATACTTAGGCTAAAAGCTTCAAATTTGTACACTGCCATACGCAAGCTGCATTATAGTACTTACAGATAAGGATATAGACCAATGGCTTTAGTTCAAGGGTGGTGCCAGAATAGCTTGGCGCCTGGAGGCGCCAAAGCTATTCTGGCACTACCCTTGAACTATTTGTGTCAAACTTATTTCACACACTGGTGTATTCCGAATGATAAGGGTTAAAGGGTTAGATCTCGAAGGTACACCTTGGGCTACAGCCAGTGCGCGGGCGCCACTAAGCTTTCTTGCTGACGGCATTGTGCATTGTGACGCGGTAGTCTTTTAAAGGACATAATTATCACAAAGTTGGAAATGTTCACCCCAGGGCTCAGAGTGCCGATGTCCCCACAACAAACCCACATCCATCTCTCAAAAGGATCGGATCCCGAAGGTAAGCCGTGGGCGACAGCCATGGCGCGGGCGGCACGAACCTTTATTTTTTTTTTTTTTTTTGCTAACGGCTAGAATTCAAATGACGCGTCGGGACTGCGCGCGCGCTCAGGTTGACCGGTTAGGTAACTTTGAGGGCCAGTGTCCTGTGAAGGGAAAGGACCTAAAGTCGCCTTTTGTGAAAATAATAATTAAATAATAATAATACCGTTATTATATAGGCGCTTTTTCTCAATTTTTGGGCAAATCGACTCAAAGCGCCGCGAACTGAAACCCAACACGCACACTCACGTAACAGACACGGATTTACGCCATTTTAGACAAACACAGTACAAGACAGACGAAGGGCCAGTTCAGCTACTGAAGTTACAGAGATTTTTGATCGCTTGTATTTGAAATTTGTAAAGTGGCCTGAAACCGGTACCAAAGTGTGGGGGGTGGAAGAACCGGAGTACCCGGAGAAAGAACCCCCGACGGTCCGCCCGAATTAACGGTGACACTTACCAGAGGAGAAAAGTCCGACGCCGGAACCCGTTTTCGAACCTCGCACCTTTGGCATTGGTGGCAGGCGCCTTAACCACTGCGCCACGGACCGCGAGACACTGGAAATCTCGCTTTTCAGAAGAAGCAACTTACTTCCTTTTACCTCTACAGGGCCCCAGAACCGCTGAAGCCGATCTCGGTCTACCATAGGGAAAAATGTTGATGGCGACCTACTGCGCGCACTGAGTAGCTTGTGAAAATAACATTTAATAATAATAATAATGCATAGCATTTATATGGCGCATTTCTCATATTTATAATATAACTCAATGCGCAGAATGTAGCCGCGAACTGAACCCAACAAGCACGCTCACGTGAATCACACGCATTCACTCACACACTGTACGTAAACACAGAAGATTCACGTGGTGCTAAGGGCAAGCTCAAGCGAGCTACTAACGGTATTTGGAAATCGTTTTGTATTTGAAATTTTATTAAGTTGGCTGAAACTGATACCAAAGTGGAGGGGGAGGAAGAGCCGGAGTACCCGGAGAAAGAACCCCCGACGACCTGCCCGAATTAACGGTGACACATACTAGAGGAGAAAAATCCGACGCCGGAACCCGGAATCGAACCTCTCACCTTAACCACTGCGCCACGGACCGCCCCATCCCGTGACTCGACACCAGAACACAACGACCAGAACCCAACTGCAAGAGGCATAGATCCTCATGAGCCCCCGCAGTCGCGGGGGCTCATGAGGATCTATGCCTCTTGCTGTCTTCTTTTTTTTTTTGTAAATCTCCGACCGTAAGTCATCCAGTCAAGGGTATCCGGTGGGGTAAAAGTTTAACCTATCTACTGCTACTGACGATTCCGCCAAGGGAAAAGACGTGTATTTACGTGTCTTTTCCACCGAACGGAATCGTCAGTAGCAGTCGGGGGGTTAAGAGACGTGAAGAAGGCAGTGAATGCAACAGAAGACCGCAGCGCGTGGGATTACATGGAAGACATTAGCTTGGTTGTGCGGAGCGAAATACGGTGAAAGCAGACTGAATTGACTTATTCGTTAAATAACCTCACACCGAGGACACGGGCGACTGTAATGATAACTTTTCGTGTGTGTGTGTGTGTGTGTGTGTGTGTGTGTGTGTGTGTGTGTGTGTGTGTGTGTGTGTGTGTGTGTGTGTGTGTGTGCGCGCGCGCATGTGCTCGTGCATATGTGGGTGTTTTGAGACAAGCTCGTGGCAGGTTTTAATTGTGTTGCATCTCTTGTCATTATCTTACTAGATCTTACTAGGAACTTAATAAATGCTTACTTATGCAAAAAATTATAAACGATGCCGCCCCTCCCTATTTCCGTGAGCTGTTTTTCACACACGAATAGAGAGAACACAAAAAACAGCTTACTCCATCTCCCAAAACCGAGAATCGACATCTTCAAATCTAGCATATCATTTTCCGGTGATAAGTCATGGAATAATTTGGCCTCTCATTTAAAGTCTATTTCAAAGTTATCTATTTGCAGAGCTCGCGTCCATAAATATCTGCTGTCGATGTGAATGTTTTATCTTTCTGCTTAGTATGTTGCTCCAGCAGAGCAGATTGCTGCAGATTATGTAATAGTTTGACTGTCTGCATTAACATGTCAGGTTCATACCAGTATATATATATTGTTTTAATTTTTTGTATTTTATTATTATTATTATTTTTTTTCCTGATGGTGGGGGGGTGGGTGGGGGGTGGGTGGAGGGGATGTTTTTTCAACTTATATATGTTTTATCTTTTGCTGTATCGTCTGATGTATTTTTATATGTGTAGAGTAGCAGGACAGTTTGGAAGATAGGTATTGCTATGTCTAAAACTTTTTATTCTGAATAAAAACGTTTCATCATCATCATCATCATCATCATCTTTATCATACGAACATTTTCATCTTTCACGCTGTATGAGCATGGAAAAATGCAAACATAAGAGAAACACAAACTTCTACAAAAAGACAAACATGAAAACTAAACACAATCAAGAACCGAACAAATTCGCACTTGCACACGTGACAAAGAAAAGGAAAGAACAGGAACACACACAAACACGCACGCACGCACGCACGCACGCACGCACGCACGCACGCACGCACGCACGCACGCACGCACGCACGCACGCACGCACGCACGCACGCACGCACACACACACACACACACACACACACACACACACACACACACACACACACACACACACACACACACACACACACACACACACCACCACCACCAACAACAAAAGAAGAAAACTCTCTTGGCTTGACTTCGCGAACGAAGATTTTATAGGAGTTGCCCACGACGTCTGCAGGCTTGTTCGTGGCTGCGGAGGCCAATCCGAGACAGGCAGGTTCGACCGCAGTGGCTGCAGGGGAAGGTATGGCCAGGGTTCTGAGCTGCGGCATCTCTGTTTTTTCTCCTGAGCCGCTTGTCCTTAAGGCTAGCTCTGTGAGAGTCCTCAAAGGAGACAGCTGCCTTGTAAATGGTGGAGCGCCAGGTGTCACGGTCCGCAGCAAGCGAAGACCACTGGTGGTGGTCGATTTGGCAGGCACTAAGTGACCTCTTGAGACAGTCTTTGTATCTCTTCTTTGGTGCCCCTCTGTCACGGTGTCCAGTAGCAAGCTCGCCGAACAGGGTGATCTTTGGTAGGCGATGATCCTCCATCCTGGAGACATGCCCCGCCCAGCGGAGCTGTGTCCGCAGCAGCAAAGCCTCGATGCTCACAGTTTCAGCCTGTTCAAGGACCTCGACGTTGGTGACATAGTCACTCCAGTGAATGCCCAGGATGGTACGCAGGCAGCGCTGGTGGAAGCGTTCGAGGAGTCGTAGTTGGCTGCGGTAGAGGGCCCAGGACTCGGAACCATACAGCAGGGTGGTGAGGACCACAGCTCTGTACACGCTGATCTTGGTGCCTGTTTTCAGCTGTTGATTGTGCCACACCCGCTTGAAAAGTCGCCCGAAAGCGCTGTTCGCTTTTGCCAGCCTGCTGTCAAGCTCCTTGTCCAGCTTGGCGTCCGACGTGATAATGCAGCCAAGGTAAGTAAACTGGTGCACTGACTTTAGTTCAGACTCGCCAATGGTGATGTGAGGAGGGCGATACACTGTCTTGGGTGCCGGCTGATGGAGGACCTCTGTCTTTTTCAGACTGACCTCGAGTCCAAAGAGCTGGGCAGCATCTGCGAAGCAAGACGTGATGCGCTGCAGGGCTCTCTCTGTGTGTGCAACGAGGGCAGCATCATCAGCAAAAAGCAGCTCACGAATCAGTTGGTCTAGGGTTTTCGTGTGGGCCTGCAGTCGTCTGAGGTTGAACAGGCTGCCATCGAGACGATACCTGATGTACACTGCATCGTCATCATCGAGGTCCACTGTGGCCTGCTTCAACATCATGCTAAAAAAGATGGTGAAGAGGGTCGGTGCCAGCACGCAGCCCTGCTTTACGCCGTTGAGAATAGGGAATGGTTCTGAGAGATCATTGTTGAGTCTGACCTGGCCTTGCTGGTCCTCGTGTAGCTGGACAATCATGTTGAGGAACTTTGGGGGACAGCCAAGTCGCTCCAGGATCTGCCACATGCCTTGCCTGCTCACAGTGTCGAACGCTTTTGTTAGGTCGACAAATGTTACGTACAGCCCTTTGTTCTGCTCGCGGCAC
>BTPG01000008.1:82465517-82554476 GCA_036245525.1 Semisulcospira habei | reverse complement strand
TTCTCCTGTAGCTGTCTCAGCACAAAGACCATATCGGTGGTGCTCCTGTTTGCTCTGAAGCCACACTGGCCCTCTGGGAGTTGGTCTTCAGCGATGGCAGGTACCAGCCGATTCAGGAGCAGCCTTGCAAGGATTTTCCCAGCAATGGACAGCAGGGTAATTCCCCGATAGTTGGAACAGTCAGACTTCTCGCCTTTGTTCTTGTACAGGGTGATAACGACTGCATCACGGAGATCTTTTGGTAGTGTTCCTTCCTCCCAGCAGCAGAGAAAGAGGTCATGGAGCTTGTTGTGCAGTGCTGTGCCTCCATGTTTCCAGATCTCTGGCGGTATTCCATCAATGCCTGCTGCTTTGCCACTCTTGAGCTGGTGGATGGCTGTGAGGGTCTCTTCAGCGGTGGGCGGTTCGTCCAATTCAACCTTTACTGGGAGGTGTGGGATTTGTAGGACGACTGCTTCTTGAACAGTGCGCTCAGCGCTGAAGAGGCTCTGAAAGTATTCCGACCAGCGGTTCAAGATGGAGGTATTATCTGTGAGGAGTGCCTGGCCATTCGCGCTTCGCAGGGGACTTTGTACCAGGTGCCTGGGGCCATACACTGCTTTCAGTGCTTCGTAGAAGCCCCTGTAGTCACCATTGTCAGCACAAAGCTGGGTCCTCTGTGCAAGTCTGGTCCACCACTCATTCTGGAGATCTCTGAGCTTGCGCTGGAGACTGCTGCAGACGAGGCGGAAGGCAGACTTCTTCACAGGGCAGGAAGGCTGGGCTAGGTGGGCCTGATGGGCGGCTCTTTTTTTTGCTAGGTGTTCCTGGATCTCTACATCGTTTTCGTCAAACCAGTCTTTGTTCTTCTTTCTGGCGAAACCCAAGACTTCTGCAGAGGATTTTGCAATAGCAGTTTTCAGTTGTTCCCAAAGTGTTTCAGGGGAGGAGTCTACTGGGTCCGCTGTGTCTTTGAGCCTGCGCTGTAAATCTGTCTGAAAGGCAGCTTTCACATCGTCACGCTGAAGGCTGGCAACGTCAAGCTTTTTCTTGGGGGGCCCCCATTTCTTGGGTTTTGGCTTGAAGTGGAGCCTGAGTTTACAGCGGACAAGGCGGTGGTCAGTGTGGCACTCTGCGCTGGGCATCACTCTGGTGAGGAGGACGTCACTGCGGTCCCTCTGACGCACTAGGACATAGTCGATAAGGTGCCAGTGTTTGGAGCGAGGATGCATCCAGGTGGTCTTTCGACTGTCCTTTTGCTGAAAAGTAGTGTTGGTGATGACCAGTTGCTGCTCCGCACAGAACTCCAACAGTAGGCGGCCATTGTCATTGCAGTTCCCCACGCCATGCTTGCCGAGGACTCCTTTCCAGGCTTCAGAGTCCTGGCCCACTCTGGCGTTGAAGTCGCCAAGGATGATGACTTTGTCGTCTGCAGGGGTACTCTGTAGGAGGCTGCGCAGGTCAGTGTAAAACTTGTCCTTTTCAGCAGGCTCTGCCAGGAGGGTTGGGGAGTACACACTGAGAAGGGTGATGTGCTGCTGGTGTCTCAGTGGGAGGCGCATGGACATGATGCGGTCTGAGTGGCCCGTTGGTAGGTTTTCCAGCTTAGTCGCAATGGATGTCTTGACTATGAAACCCACGCCTGAAAGCCGTCTTTTTGATGCAGGCCTGCCTGACCAGTAGAGGGTATACCCAGCACCAAGTTCTTGGAGGCTGCCTTCGTCCGGAAGGCGCACTTCGCTGAGCGCGGCGATGTCGATGTTTAACCTCCGCAATTCATGGGCAATGAGGGCGGAGCGACGTTCAGGGCGTCCGCTGTCTGCTTTGTCGAGCATGGTTCGGACGTTCCAGCATGCTACGTTGAGTCCGGTCGTGGTCGTCATGAGAGTGGATCCGTTATTCTTTCTTGTTTTTTGACCGCAGGAGAAGATGCCCGTTGACCGCGGCTAGCCAACTGGGGTTGCGAGGGGACGAGCTTTGGTTAGGCCACCTTTTCTAGGCCCCTCTCCGTGTGGAGCAAGCAGTGCTGTCCCTAGAGAAGGCTGCTTGGTCGTTCAGGGTGTGCCGAGTGATGTTGTCATCCCCAGGTCAACATCAGGCGACCAATATCCTGAACCGCCTGCATGCAGGTTTGAGACTGCGGCTTCCAGTGACATCTTTCACCTGCCGTTTCGCCCCTCGCCCGTCGCTACAGGACTTGGAATGGTCAGTGTCATGGTCCGTGGACGTTTCCTAAAGCCTGCGCGGTGGAGCTTTTTGGTGGAGTGCAGTGTGCGCAGTACTGGCCCCACCCTTTAAACCCTTGGTTCATCTGCCATGGCCTAGCAAGCTGGGACGATGGCATCGAGGTCCTCGGGTCGTAGGTTTTATATCAGACTGTCCTTGTCCTAGTCTCTGGCTCAAAAGCCTTCCCCGGAACAAAATAGAAACAAACACAAACTTAACCTATTCAGCCCTGACGCACTACAGCAGGAGATGGATCGACCATAATTCAAGGGTAGTGCCAGATACGCTTGGCACCTGTCGGCGCCAAGCTAATCTGGCACTACCTTTGAATTATCATGGTCGACCCATCTCCTGCAACAGGTGCATAGTCGTTAGATGACGCCTCCAAAATTTGGGAAATACGTGCGTCGGGCTGAATGAGTTAAAGATAACAAACAAAGAAACAAATAAAATCAAAACAACAATAGAAAATGCATTCGTTATATTTTTATTGAAACAAATTAGTAACCGTAAGTAATATCACATTATAACAATAAAACAGGTAACAAAACAGCCAACCAGAGGAAACCTATGACAAACGCATAATTACAGCTTGTTAACTCATTCAGCCCCGACACACCACAGCAAGACATGGATCGAGCATAATAGTTTAAGGGTGGTGCCAGAATAGCTTGGCGCCCATAGGCGCCAAGCTAGTCTGGCACCACCCTTGAACTATCATGCTCGATCTGTCTCTAGAATTGTAATACAGTCCTTCAGAGGACAACTTCAACATTTGGAGATTTCCGTCCTGGTGTGGAATGTGTTAAAATGTACAACAAAGGCACATTAGAGATGGTCCCTAATAAATTGGCTGGACATCTATTTATTAGTTCAGATCGTTTGTAACTGTATAGTTGCTGGAATATTAGACGACTGTGGCTATGAGATGACTGTGGTTATTAGATGACTGTGGCAATTAGATAGCGGCGGTTATTACATGATTGCGGTGATTAGATGAGAGGACAGGACAGGAAGTTGGACTCGGAATCGCACGCCTTGAGACATCGGTTGTAGAAAAAGCCGGGTAGACAGGAACACTCGATGGCGAAGAAGCCGTTAAAACAGTAGAGGTAAAAACGGGTACGGAAACCAGTTTTACCATGATGGGTGGTGCATCGCACTGCAACATACATACAGAAAACATGTCAGGCGCACAGACACACTGAGAGACAAGCAGGTAGGCGGACAAACACTCCCCACGACGGCCGGAGCGGGCCCGCGCACGGCTGTGCGCGGGCCCACTGCGGCCCTCGTGGGCCCGTAGATGTTTTGCTACTGGGGAAAGAGGCACGCAGGCAGAAACACAGACAAATAGACATATATAGACAGGCTAAGAATACAGGTTGAACCGGTACAGGGGATAACAGACAAAAATGGCGCTCACGCAAGACCTACGCAGAGTCACTTTGACTTACGCCAAAGTGACTCTGCGTCGATCTGACGTGAGAGTCGTTTTGGACGACACCAAATTGGCCCCGGCTGGAACTGGCGCAAGAGTCGTTTTGGAGGGCGCGAAATTGACCCCGCGTCGAACCGGCGTAAGAGTGTTTTTGGAGGACACCAAATTGACCCCTCGTCGAACCGGCGTGAGAGTCGATTTGGAGGACACCAAATCGGCCCCGGATGGAACTGGCGGAAGAGTCGCTTTGGAGGACACAAAATTGACCCCGCGTCGAACAGGCGTGAGAGTCATTGTGAAGGACACCAAATTGACGCCGCGGCCAACTGGTGTGAGAGTCGTATTGGAGGACACCAAGTCGGCCCCGCGTCAAACTGAGCGAGAGTCATTTCGATCTGTAACACCCCTCTCGCAAACCTTACGCGCCAGAGCGACTTTGTGTGGTAGGGGTCATTCTGGCAATGGTTTACTCGCTCCGTTGATACCCACAGACGGAGAAAACAACTGGTCCAACTGACAAACAGTGAGGACAACTGACACTACTAGACGAACAAACAAATGCATTAATAACATGACTTGTCCTGGCGACAGACATACAAACACATGAATTAACTAAGTGTCCGACAAGCAAGCCAGCCTAAATGTACAAGCTGTCAACAGTCTGTTTCTTATAGTTTATGTATTATATGCATCGACAACCTCCACTGTCACAAGCCAGACTTAATGTACAGACTGTCAACAATCTGTTTTTAAAAAAAATAATTTGTGTATAATATACAGCAACAACCTCCACTGTCAGGAAGAATATGCAAGGCATTTGCCCTCACCAATAAACTGCATATCTATATATTCCTTCACAGGACACAGTACATTGTATTTGAATAATCAACCCATTGAACCAGGAGACGGACCCGAAAGTTCAAGGGTGGTGCCAAAACAGCTTGGCGCCTAGAGGCGCCAAGCTGTTTTGGCACTATCCTTAACCTCATCGTTTATTTTTTTATGTAGTTCTTAAAAGAAAACATTGTCTATTGCGGTCAAGGTATGGTCTCTCAGCGGGCGGTCAAGGTATGGTCTCTCAGCGGGCGATGAACGTCGACCTCTGACTGTCTCAGTCGCATCCTCTGTGACACCACCAAGTGAGCAATTAAAACTGCCTATGAGGGTCATTAGTCACCATCAATGCACATCCTTACGCAAAATGATCGCACATTTTGAACATAATCGCCTACACGGGATGCGAGTGACCCGATACAACTCCTCAACCAACACCATACATCTGCAAGCGGCATAGACTCTCATTAGTCCCCGTAGACGCAGAGGCCCGTGAGAATCCAAGCCTCTTGCCAGCCTAAATCTACTCGTGTTGTGCCTCAGAATGAGGGTGTTATTCACTGTTTCATTTATATCGGGTGATATTGACGCAGTTCCTATACATATGCAGACAGAAAATGCCATTTCACAGAGGAGGGAATGTAACTCTTTAAAACCCTTCGCTGACAAGAAAAAAAAAACAACAACACACCCCACCCAATTGCAAGAGCCATAGATCCTCATGAGCCCCCTCATGTGATGTGCCTCTTGCTGAAATCACTCGGTATGCACGTTCCTTGGACGGCTGTAGATCACAATTTGCGTCGACTAGGAGTAAAGGGGTTAGAGTCCACCATCCGCTGTGGTAGATGGATCGACCATGAAATGTGAAGGGTAGTGCCTGATTAGTCTGATGCAAACAGAAGCTTCAAGTAGAAAGGTCGATAATCCAGAGTCATCATATTCGAGCCAAATTGCTCGGTGCTGCCCCTGACAACTCGTGCAGGTTCATTTGTATTCGTTTTAAGCATGTTCTTAATTAAACGAACTTTAGTTCGCGAACTATGACAAACTACAGTTCACGATCTCGGACGAACCAGGTTGGTTCTTAATTGGACGATCTAAAGATACGGCGAACTTAGTTCGAAGTAGTTCACGAACCTCGGCAAACCATAGTTTGCTGTCGGAAAAGGTTCGCTGAACGTGTTGAGCAAACCAAGGCGAACCTTTTCTCTGATTGGTCAAAACTTTTACCCTCTTCTGCGTTGGAGATAAGAAGACAGTCACCGATACAAACAAATATGGCGGACGGCGATATTTCACTCGTGTGAAGAACAAGACCTATTTTTATTGATTTGTGGAAGGCGCAACGCTGTTTGTGGGGTCGCTACTGCAAGGAGTACAAAAACAAACATCGTTCAAATCGCGAAGCGACATAGCGGCAGCCATTTTGAACACCTTTGCAGACAGTAAGTACGCCGAATCAAGCACTTCAGTTAAGAAAGAAAACCATGGCAAACCTAGTTTGCTGAAGTTCGCCTAGGTTCGTTCAACCTCAATTAAGAAACAAACCAAAAGATCGCCGATCTTCTCCGATCTAGGTTTGTCGATCAGAAGTTCGCCCAATTAAGAACAGCTCTAAAGCGATCATATCCAGATAATAAAAGGTTCTTATTGCTACTGCTACTGCTGCTACTACAACAACAACTACTACTACTACTAATGGATATTTATATAGCGCCTAACCTCCTGTCAGAGCTCTAGGTGCTTCACAATGGAAAAACACAGTATGCAAAAATGAAATAAATATTAACAAATAAGTAGTAACAAGATTAACACACACACACACACTTTGCACGCACACACGCACGCACGCACGCACGTACACACACACAAACAGACGATTGTGTTCACTTTTTCTGCAGTGAAAGGGTAAAATTGCCGTCTCTCTTCAGTTCTGGTCACTTATTCAATAATCAGCCCTTGTTCCTCCTTTCTGTTGACATTTTCTTTATGTGCTGTGGTAATTAATGTGCTGTGGTAATTATTTACTTTTTTCACGCTCTCTTCCGATGGCCGATTTTTTTTTTTGTCCTTTACAATTAGCATATTCTACCTTTTTTTTTTCCACACATTGAGATCTAAGATTGAGATCTGAATTTCAGAATCAACAATTTATAACTTTGATTTTACAATGATTTCAAAAACACGAATTTGTGTCAATTTGTGTCCTCTGGCAGTGTATGGGTAAAACTAAGACTGCATACCAGATCAGTATTAAATTGACCATGACATTTCAAGAGTGCTGCCAGAATAGCTCGGCGCCTCTAGGCGCCGAGCTGTTCTGGCAGCACTCTTGAACTATCATAGTCGATCCACATTTTGCAGTTTGTCATCGCTGAAAAAGTAAATCTGTTAAGGTGGTTCTGAGAGCTATGGAAAATGGGAAATGAGGCTGTGCGGTTATTGTGTTAACTGTGATGAAATTCCACAAACAAACAAAATAATAGGTTGCCCGACCTCTCGCTGTTTGGTATTTTTACTCCCTCAAAAATAGAAGCTCCCCATTGCGCAAAAGGCCATCGGCGCCGAGCTGTTCTGGCAGCACTCTTGAACTATCATAGTCGATCCACATCTTGCAGTTTGTCAACGCTGAAAAGGTAAATCTGTGGAGGTGGTTCTGAGAGTTATTGGACAAAACCATCGGGCCGACGTCGGCCGCCGTTGACCCGCGCACGGCCGTGCGCGGGCCAACGTTGGCCGCTGTCGGCCTGCTGGCCTTTTGCGCATTGGGCAGCCGTTATTTTTACAGCGAGAGGTCGGGCAAACTATTATTTTTGTTTGTTTGTTGAATTTCATCACAGTTAACACAATAACCGCACAGCCTCATTTCCCAAATTTTAGGGGGGCAGGGGGGGGGGGGCACCTAACGACTATTTACCACTTGCCGGAGATGGATCGACCATGGTAATGCACGGGTAGCAAACCTGGCACTACTCTTGAATTATCATGGTCGATCCGTCCCCTGCTGCAGCGCGGTGAGGCTAAATGGGTTAAGCACAATCCCAACCCCTTCACTCCCACGCTTGTTTGTGCCAAGGAAAACAGTAGGGTAGGAACCCACCTGTAAGCATGGTATGGCTAGAACATCCTTTAGACACGCTACATATTGGGACTGAAAGTTGTGTCCTACCTACTCTTGGCCCTACCTACTTAACCCTCTTAGCCCCACAGGTGTTTTTCCCAAATTTGTGAAGTGTTACTGCAGGACTATGTACCAGTTGCAGGAGGTGGACTGACCATGATAATTCAAGGGTAGTGCCAGATTAGCTTGGCGCCTGAAGGTACCAAGCTAATCTGGCACTACATTTGAATTATCACTGTGATCAATCCATCTCCTGCTGCAGGGTCCCGGGGCTTAATGGTTTAAACATGTATACTTGGGCCATACCTCCTGTCCGCACAGCAGAGCTGATGTTACAAGCACAGAAAAATGCAAGAAAACCGAGTGTGTGTCCCGGCGCCATTTCCTGCACCCTTCCTTCGTTTGAGTTTTTTTTTTAAAGCTGTGTCATACCTCATCTAGAAATCTTCCTGCGTCGCTGTACCAACTACGCCGTATCTTGCCTAATCATACCACCAACATCGTCTATGTGGGATGCCATTGTAGAAAAGGGGACAGCGGGCGGAAATGTAGACTGTAATTTTGTGCACCCCACGACGGTATGTTATCGAAGATTTCGAGTTCATGTCATGTGTCACGCCATTTACAGCCAAGCGCCACGCAACACATTCGATTCCGTCTGAAAGCACAGGTCAGACTCGTAGCTGGTCATCGGGAACCACCCGGTTATTGAATATTGTGGAACGAGTCCACTGCTGCAGTAGGTAGCTGCTAGCTTTCGACCATCCCAGCAGTAAGATTAACTCTTTAACTTCCACTGGAGTCAACGCAGAACGCGTTTAAAAAAAAATCTGTTATGTTAATTCAACACCAAAGAACCATGGATTCAAAGAATTTCTTTGCAAGAGGCACACTTCGTCATGTGCCCCCGCAATTGCGTGGGCACATGAAGTGTGCCTCTTACAGTTGGGGTGGGGGGGGGGGGGGGGGGAGGGGAGGAGGGGGGCGGAGTGGGGGTGGGTGGGTGGGTTGGGGGGGGGGGGACGCGGAAGGTATTTTTCTCGGCAGTGAGGAGATTAATCCCTATGTGCACGCAGCTCCCGGTGTCCGCACAAGCTCTAACATTATCTGCCGACGTTTTAGGCGGCACGTTCTGTTCGCGTCACCCATGAAAATCCAATATTCGCCCCACTATTTGTTCATGAAAGCTGACTGGGCTCATCTTCTGAAATGTGTACGACAGAACCCCGTTGTGAGTGACCACCTTTCAATAGGGTGATCTTAACTCTTGGCGTGTGGGTAGCGGATTTAGTGGCGATGATTCCGACAGGAAGCTTCGCCACTACAACCGCTACCGACACGCAAAGGATTAAAAGACAGGCACTCTCTAAAGAGAAGCCATGGAGGGTCCGAAGGGGCCGACGTCGGCCGCCGTTGGCCAGCACACGTTCGTGCGCGGGCCAACGGCGGCCGACGTCGGCCCGATGGGCTTTTGAGCATTGGGAATCAATGAGATGGCTGCAGTTTCACTCAAGACCAATGCCGTCCGCAGTCATATCATACTTCATTTTCGACATGACACATTACACAATCTATCTATACTAATGGTCAAAACTTAAGGGCCACCCCACTTTTTGTGTGTCATTGTTTATCGTCGCAAGTACACTAATAAAATACAATGTTCTTTCGATTCAAATGGGTGAAAAGTTGACCTTAGACAGTCCACTGTACAGGGAACAATAGACAACAATTCGTCAATTTCCACGAGCGTGTCAAATGCACGTGAAACATCGTTAGTGTTTGTGAAAAGCTGTGCGATATTGGCAAGCGTACCAAAGCAGGCAGGTGGAAAAATTCGGAAAGTCGGGATGCACGTGCTAAAGGGGTCAGTCGTGAACAATGAGCACTTCTGTTTCGCTACAAATACCGGTACAGTTGGGGCATAATTGTCACTTTTCTAACCATGCAACCACGGCGAAGCCTAACGCTAGCAGATCATGGCCGGGCGCTAGCATGGCTGCCGGATGGAATTTCCGGACGAGAAGTTGGGAGACGTCTTGGAGTGTCCCATTCAGTGATCCAGAGGTTGCTGGCACGATTCCAAGAAAATGGAAGGGCAGGACGACGACCCTGTTCAGGACGCCCGCGCTGCATTGGCGGCTCTGCGCGACCGAACTGTCACGTCAACCACTCTGCGACGTCAACTGATGCAAGCTGCAAACGTTAACGTCAGCAGAAGCACAGTCTGCCGACGTCTGCGCGAAATTGGCCTGGCTTCATGCAGAGCAGCAGTGAGAATACCCCTCACTCCAGCTCATCACAGAGCGCGGGTTACCTGGTGTCGTCAACATGTGAGGTGGAACAGACTCCAGTGGACTCAGGTTCTGTTTACTGATGAGTCACGGTTCAATGTGTCCTTTAACGACGGCAGGGTGAGGGTCTGGAGACGCCTGGGCGAGCGATTCACGGATGGATGCGTCCAAGAGGTGGATCGCTACGGAGGAGGCTCAGTCATGGTTTGGGCAGGCTTCAGAAGGGAAGGCAGGATCCCCATCCACGTCATCCGAGGCACCCTGACTGGACTGCGCTATCGGGACGAGATTGTGCAGCCCCACATCCAGCCAGCTCTCCAAGCCATAGGCGACAATGCTGTTCTGCAGGACGACAACGCTCGACCTCATCGCGCCCGTGTGGTGGATGACTACCTTGAGCAACGGGGCATCGTGAGGATGGAGTGGCCAGCTCGTTCACCTGATCTGGCTCCCATCGAGCACCTCTGGGATGTGCTGGGGCAACGTGTAGTCAGCAACCACCCTCCACCTCAAGGCGTCCCCCAGCTGACTCAGTTCCTGCATCAAGAGTGGGAAGCGATCCTACAACATGTTCTCCAGAACCCTGGTGAACTCCATGCGTCAACGCTGCATTGAATGCTTGGCTGCAAACTCGCTACTGACTGGACCAGTCTTGTGTGACTTTTCAAATGTGGGGTGGGTGAACATTCTAACGTACTGCTGTTGTTACAATTGCTTGATTTATTTAAAACGTAAATGAAGTTGTTACTGAATAAATTAGCAAAGTACTAACTCCAAGTATTGTTACATTATTTGTGTCGTGTTGTCGGTGCGTCTGCGATAAAAAGTGCCCCTTAAGCTTTGACCATTAGTATATTTCATTTAGACGTTAACTCTTCTCTCTCCCCCCCCCCCCCGGTGTCACAAGACGTTTTATTAACCCCTTCTTTGTCGGAAAACAAAACTGCAAAAAGCACAGATTCTACGCATCTTGCTGACACCACTTTGTAGCTTTGTTTCTTGGTTCGGCTCGGCATGTTTAGGGTAGAACTCACAGAAGATTTCAAAAAACGCAGTCTGCGACCACTGGCATTGACGGGGTTAGAGTAAACAGCAATAAACACAGGTAGGTCAAAATCCACCCACGTGTAGACAGATCGACCGAGATATTTCGAGGGCAGTGCCTGATTCGCCAGGTGCTATAAGGCGCCAAGCGAACACAGGACTACCCTTGTGCTCTCATGGTCAACACATCTGTCGCAGTTGTACATTAACCCCCTTTTGCATGCAGCCAGCGGTACAATGACCCCCCCCCCCCCTCCCCCCCCCCCCACCACCCCGCTGGAAATATTCCTAATCACCGCACGACCACGCAATCTAATGTACTTGTACCACATGCATCGTCTTCGCGTGGTACCTATCTACAGAAGATGACAATGGTCGAAGCTTTAACTCCTTTACTGCAGGGGTTAAAAAGACAACGCAATCCAGCCGCAAGAGGTATAGATCCGCGGGGGCTCATGAGGATTTATGCCTCTTGCTGAAACCACTTTGTATCATTTGACAGCAGGGGTTCTTTCACGCTGAATGAACCAAAATTTCAGACTGAAAAAAACAGTTTGTGCCCACTGCGCATAATGTAAACTGTAAATTTCTTGCCACCCCACGAAGGAAATCTTTTTTATCGAAGATTTCAGAGCGTGCACAGTGGCTGCATACGCAAATGGTGGAGGATAGGCGATGGGTGGGTGTGGGGGTGTTAAAGACTCAATCAGTCAAAGAGGCATGTCACCACAGCTTACGCGTGGGTCCGAAGGTGTCGGATATACTGCACTGACGATAGCCACTCGCTCCCTCTGGCTCGGGCGTGGGGTTGACAGCCACGGGAGGGGTGAGGCCAGCCCTGGGAGAGGGCTTCGGAGGGGGCATCCACCTGGTGGTGTTCGAAGGGAAGGTGATGGCACGCTCCGTCGTGGTGGTGGTGGTTGTGGCGCGAGGATCGGCCGGACCCACCGTTGACGGGAAATCTGGGGCGTTGATTCTGAAACAAACAGAACGATCAAGCCCGAGAGAAAAAAAAAAACAAAAAACGATCACCACTCAACTGCATGAGGTATAGATCCAGAGCACAGCTTACCGCCATCTAACTGATTTATTCTAAGCATAATTGTATGTGCTCTCATCACCAAAAGCCAAGAAACGCTTGGGGTAAAGAAAATGTGCATTGTTTTCATCCCTACGACACACGACCAGTCCCTTTCGCGCTAACCTTACTTAAGTTCGATTCATTGTTGAATGCGTGTTTGAGCTCAGTAGTGTTTGGTGAAAGAGGCCAGCAATAAATGCTTCACCTACGAAATCAGACCTGCCATTTCCAGCCGATTGCCACGCATCCGCAAGCTCACAATCTACAAGTTCTATCACTTAAATACAGTGTGAGAAGTCTGCACTTCCTTGCTAAAGACGGATTCTGAAATTGTCACTGGCTACTTAGAAGCGGCAGCACCGCTCGTAAACGTTTGAAATTCTAGCGGCAAAAATCGAACACATTTACACGACCTGGCATTGTGTCATAAAAACCCATCCATAAAAGTCGCGTCGCCTGTGTATCACAGTCTGACGTCGTATTATTTTGTACACAAACCAAGGGGATTCACTCAGCGCTGGACAGACAAACAGTTAGATCCCCTGCCCCCGCCTATCAGGCACCCAATCGATTCTGCCAGCGCTAGCCTCACCTATCTGGTTTGTGAGTATTATTTTGTGTTTTACTTGACGTCAGACACACATTCCATGCTTCAAATAGTCCGTAATTTGAACTACACGACAATGGCATTGAACCGTCTGTGTTGGGTTACATCGTGGTTTGTAGTCCGATGAAGATGATTATAAGACCGACGCGCCTTTCGGCGCATCGGTCTGATAATAATCTTCATCGGGCTACAATACCACGACGAAAACCTCGAATTAACCCAACACAAACGAATCAATGCCTGAGAATGACCTTTCGATAGCTTGATTTCTTTGAGAACAGAAAGAAAGAGAGAATCAGAAATAGAATAAAGAATAAGAATGAACAGTTTTAATATTGTTACATTTTAGTTTCTATTGTTCCCTTTCCGTGTTAGACTCAATAAGAGACCGCTGTAAGCATCCCATGCATTTTTTTCACATTGTAAAAGATTTGAAAACTGCAGTAATCTTACGTATAAAGTCGGCTCTAACAAAAAGCGACATTACAACACTTTGTGCCACTCATTCTGTCAAAATTACTTCGCTTATAAAACACTTCGGATAAAACAACACGTAAGTTTATCGTCTCCTGGCTTTTGTTACCTACTTCAGACAGTAAAGCGTCCACAGACCGCAAGATCTCCGTTATAAATGTTCTTTGTACGTCTTACAATTATGCTGGACACAAAGGGTTAACTTAATTTATGAAGTGTGAATGCCGTGACTTTTCTGTTCTTCTTCTCCTTTGTTCGCAGGAGAGTCTCTACGTTACGTTCAAAAGGCAGTCAACTGGAAAATCTCTGGTACTCGCGGGGATTGTCAAAAGAAGGGTAGGAAAGTATTAGTTCAGACATGACAACAATGATAACCCCCTTAGTACCGACGAATTTTAGCAATCAAAGCCTGCCATGGAGCAGGTCACTTTAACCCATTTAGGCCTGACGCACTACAGCAGGAGATGGATCGACCATGATAATTCAAGGGTAGTGCCAGATTAGCTTGGCGCCATCAGGCGCCAAGCTAATCTGGCACCACCCTTGATTTATAATTATAATAATGATTTGTTAAGCGCTTATTCTAAAAATAGCTCTGAAATTATTATAGTCGATCGATCTCCTGAAACTGGTACATAGTTGTTAAGGGACACTACTAAAATTTCGGCTGAACAG
This sequence comes from Semisulcospira habei, assembly GCA_036245525.1. Taxonomy (NCBI): domain Eukaryota; kingdom Metazoa; phylum Mollusca; class Gastropoda; family Semisulcospiridae; genus Semisulcospira; species Semisulcospira habei. The sequence continues at coordinate 82,540,700 of BTPG01000008.1, read as the reverse complement.
CCTTGTGTTTAAATAGGATACCATACAATAAGCAGCGCGAAAAACATAAAGGCATGCAAGCCGACACAAACAGTAAAATCTACCGGTACGCAAAAGGCATGTGTGCCGGCGTTGGCCGACGTTGGCACGCGCACAGTCAGAGTCGTGCGCGTGCCACCTGCAGCCGACGTCAGCCAGACAGTTTCGTGTTTACCGGCTCCTCTGATTATACACTTCTTTCAAAACTGCGTCATTTTACAGATACACCGACAAGGAAAATATTTTATAACGCACATTTTCAATCCCATATAGATTATGCTTCTACAGTTTGGGATGGATGTAGCGATGCGTGCATAAAAAGGCTTAACGCTCTTCATTGTAGGGCAGCCAAATTAATCCATCCGGATAGTAAAGAAAGCACCGACGATCGACTCAAAGCCCTCGACATGCTGCCTCTGCGTAAGTTACTTATGTACAATAAAGGCGTACTTATGTTTAAAATCTACCACTCTAAAACGCCTAGTTATCTAACAGATCTATTTAGCCCTGCTCATACGCCTTATAAAACGACGAGGAACAATCAATCCATACCAAGGCCGCGCCTCGATATATTCAAAACTAGTTTGTCTTACTCAGGAGCCAAACTATTGAATTTGTTGCCTATCGACATTACTGGGGCTCCTTCTTTGTCCACATTCAGGGCCCGCTTATTTCGGCAGCTGAAAGAAACTTAAGCCCATAGTTGTGTAGTTGTGTCGGCATTACTCGAGCGCATTGAGTTGTATTGTCGAGTTTGCTGTTGCTGTTCAAACTAAGTTTCTAACGTTCATGTTTAATCAGGTTCTTAGTGTGTGTGTGTGTGTGTGTGTGTGTGTGTGTGTGTGTGTGTGTGTGTGTGTGTGTGTGTGTGTGTGTGTGTGTGTGTGAGTGAGTGAGTGAGTGAGTGAGTGACTGCTAACTAGTGTTTTTTTTGTTTGTTGGTTTGTTTGCTTTTTTTGTTTTTTTGTTTATGGGTTTTTTATGCTCACGTTTTGACTTTCCTATTTTATTAGTTTTAGTCACGCGCGTGAGATTGTTGTGTGAGTGCGTGTGCAAGGACATGATTGAAAAAAGGTCTGTGTACCTAATCATTTATCCTTGAGAAATAAAGTTTCATTTCATTTCATTTCATTTCATTTCATACACCACAGCATGTGTTCATGCATGCATACCCGACAGACAGAAACGGCAAATTTCCTTCTTAAAGTGCCATTCCGCGTAAATCTAGACACATTTCAGTACCATTTGTGTTCATTATGCCTTGTCGACACAGCTAATGAACTTTAACGGCAGTTTGGACATGCAGCAAATGCACACGCGTAATCGCACTTATTTATTCTGCGCACCGGTTAGCGTGCACATCTATTTTTAGCTGTTTCTCGTACTGATACCGTTGTATTTATAGAACGGAGTGGAGTCACTGTCAGGTTACTTGATATCAAGACGACGTGTGCTGAACTGGATTGTCCTGTGTCTAAATGAACCATAAATAGACGTGTATAGCGTTTCGTAACCATCTGTTACCGCACAGAAGTGCATCTTTGAACAGTTACGGCGGTAGTGAAACCGTAGATTTAATGTTAATTGCATTTACTAATTTAATCTGCTGAGAATGTTATTTACTATACAGAAAATAGATTTGACCGGAAGAGCTGTTGTTTATTTATTCATTATGATTTATATATCATACACATGTTTACTTGAGAGCGGTAGACATAATGATTAAATCGGGTACATTTGTTGGTGACCGGGCAAATACATTCAAGTAACACTCAGAAAAACAACAGTACGGTTCTTTTATAATCGTAATGTGTCTCGGTTTTTCATTTCTAATACCATGACGCAGGCACTTCAACAAAACGACAAACAAACAAACAAACAAACAAACAAGCAAACAAACAAACAAAGCAACAAACAAACGCATACACACACCCACACACACACACACACACACACACACACACGCGCGCGCGCGCGCACACACACACACAAACATAGACACACGCATTCCAGCGCACTATTGTGTAAATGGCTCTTAATATGGGTTGTCATACAGCAACAAACACACGCAGTCTCGATTCAACTGCAAGAGGTATTGATCCTCATGAGCCCTCGCAGTCGCGGGGGCTCACGAAGATCTATGCCACTTGCTAACACCACTTTGTCTCTATGTTCCTTGGACGGATGGGCGTTATCAATCAAAGAGCTGAGAACACAATCTGAGTCCACTGACAATGAACGGGTTAATAAAATGGTCTAATATGTGATGGTCTAATATGTGATGGTCTAATATGTGATGGTCTGGGGTGTATGGGGTGTCTGGAGGGAGGTAGTACCTTTGTAAACCTGGCAGCAGCACCCACCCGGGTGGACGGGGCACTGGTCCTCACCCAGCATTCAACTCTCACTTCTGGCTCCAAGAAAGCTGTTAGGGATAACAGTGGCCACACCCTGGTAAACCGTTTGTGCTGGCGGGCTAAACGATGTGAGGGGCCAAAGTGTTGTTACTCATTGGTGGACAGACCGAGCTCAGCAGTCCTGAACGACAGTCGGTCTAGGGGAGGGCAGACCGAGCTCATCAGTCCTGAACGACAGTCGGTCTAGGGGAGGGCAGACCGAGCTCATCAGTCCTGAACGACAGTCGGACTAGGGGAGGGACCCCCGATACACGTTGCTGGCCGAAGACAGAGATGCAGGACCTTTACGGTGCCTAACGGCTGCATCACACATATCGCGCTTCAAGCGATCGAGGAAGAAGAAGAAGAAGAATATGTGATGGTCTAATATGTGATACTCTTTGCCGTAAGGTCCGTAATCAAAGACCAACACACATCATAAAGTTTTATGTCCTTACGCCTGACGGACGCAATTGGAAACCTCTGCGGCCCTTCCAAGCAGACGGTCAGCCTTTGAACTGGACTAAAAGTGTCAGGACTTATCAAACTGGGAAATCGCACTTTTATTTTACGCCTGAATCCTCCGGAACTGTACACTCCGCGGTACCATGCACCCTAACCTACTGTAGTCAACTCGAGGACCGCATGTCAAAACATGAATTAACCCCTTCCCTGCCAGTGGTCGCAAATTGTTTTTGTTTTTTTCTTCTCGAAATCATTCACTCAGCGAGCGAGAGCCCACAACCGTCCAAAGAAACATTGTATGATCTGGTTCCAGCAAGAGGCACAGATCCACACTGGCCCCCACAGATGCGGGGGCTCATGAGGTCTATATGCCTCTTGCAGTTGAATCGAGACTGCCAGAGTTTATTCATGTAGGCTCTACGGGGGGACGGATATCAAAAGTCTATCCAGGTGCCGCTGGAGACGACCGGGTGGCGTGGAAGATGCAGACCTTTCTGACTTTGGCCGGCCGTTTTTGAGTGAATACTAATGGGCGTCGAGGGTGGACACGAAGACTGCCATTACTGTGTGGACACGAGTTATCGGTTCTTTTGTCTTCAACAGTTCAATGGAGTCACGCTTGACCACACTCGATGCGACTCATTTAGCCTGAACCCCATCAATGCCAGTGGTCGCACATTGTGTTTCCCAAAATGTTGATCCCACGCTGAACAGCCCCAGCCGTTCAAGCAGCATGGATACAAAGCGGTGTCAGCAAGAGGCATAGATCCTCATGAGCCCCCGCGATTGCGGGGGCTTATGAGGATCTATGTCTCTTGCAGTTGCATCGTGTTCAATTTCTCTCAGTAGTGAACTGGTTAAACATTGACATGTCAACCATGCACAATTATGCTGTCTCTTATAATTTGATCTGAGCTAAGTTTCTGATGTGTCACAAAACCACACGTGTGCTAGTTAGTAGGAGATTTTGATTAAACTCATTCAGCCCGACGGCCGCATTTCCCCAATTTTGGAGGCGTCATCTAATGACTATGCACCAGTTGCAGGAGATGGATCGACTATGATAATTCAAGGGCAGTGCTAGATTAGCTTGGCGCCTATAGGCGCCAAGCTAATCTGGCACTACCCTTGAATTATCATGGTCGACCCATCTCCGGTTGTAGTGCGTCTGGGCTGAATGAGATAACGGCCTTAGGGTGGACCATTTCCATAGACCGAAATTCAGTATGCTATAACAAGGGCAGATCCAGGGGTGAGGGGTGGGTTGAGGGGGGGGGGGAGGGGGGTCAGGCGTTCTGGACCCCACCCCTCTCCCTCCTATCACAGGCCAAAAATACTTTCAAAAGTATATAGAAAAGTTCCCTTTCTGGAGTTTGGACTCCCTCCTCTTCAAGCGCGCAAAATGGCACATGTGCGAACTGCTTCTTTCCGTTGAGAAATAAAGTTTCATTTCATTTCTCTCATTTATTCTCATGCGCGCACTCCGGTAAATGTAGCCAGTAGAACGGTAGAACATAAACGCTTTTCTGTCTACCCCCCCCCCCCACCTTTCCTCCCACACACACACACACACGCACACACACACACACACACACACACACACACACACACACACACACACACATGCATACACAGCTTCCCACACCCTCCCCCCTCCCCCAGCTTTTTCATTTTACGGCCACTGGGGAAGCAAAAAGGTCTCGCATCTGACTGGGGGGGGGGGGCGGGGGGGGGGGCGGGGGGGGGGGGGGGGAGCGTCTTTCGTGTCAGGTTGAAGGTCCCAAATAAAAAGTTGGAAACACCCCCCCCCCCCCCCCCACCTTGAATAATATGACAAGATAACTGTATAGTCACCTTTAGCACAACGTGCAAAGTGCACAGCAGTTGTCGGCACTTGTGGAGAGTGTTGGATACTACGTGCGTCAGATTGTGTTCAGATCAGCAGGTGCGCAGCATGGGTCGCTTCCCAGTACGCAAAAGGCCATCGGGCCGACGTCGGCCCGATGGCCTTTTGCGCATTGGGATGGTCGCTTTACGTCCGTATATCCGGCGTGTATACTGAGCGGCGAACAGTCGTAGGACGCCCAGTGACTACCACTATAATAAGGCGGCCAGTCGCTTAGCCCTGTGCTCTGCCAGAGTGCGTACATTGTGTTTTAAAAAAAAAAATGCAAATCTCAACGTCAAAGATCCCCAAAAGTGGTTTCAGCAAGAGGTATAGATCCCACTTACATTTTTTCTTCTCGTATATTGTATACAAACCAAGGGGAATCACTCAGCGCTGGACAGACAAACAGTTAGATCTCCTGCCCCGCCTATCAGGCACCCATTCTTCTTCTCGGCCGTGAAGGCGTGGAAAAGGTGTTGATAAATTTTCATGTCTGACATGACCAGTAAACTGTGATTAAGACCATCCGGGAAAAAAGCTAGTTACGCATTTCTATGTAATGGACCCCTCACACAGTAGGCCTGTTATTGGCGCCACAAACATATTAATGTGCGAAACATTATTGTGACGTTGTGTAGATTACGTCCGATCTGTTTCTACGCAGTACATTTGTTATTGGCGACGCATACTCAAGATATTGCGTGAAACATTATTGTCGCGTTGTGTAGATTGCGTCCGGTCTGTTGAGGCCTGTTGAGTGTGAAGTTCTTTGCGTGTTAATTCTCTAAGGTGGTTAATTGCCAAAGCGTATGGCTGTTTGCGCGCATTGCGATTTGTTGCAAACGTGTGGCTGTGTGCTACTGACACCTGTGTGTTAGTGTGTGGGTGTATACACGAGTGCCACAATACATGTATGCGTGTGTGTGTGTGTGCGTACGTGCGTGCGTGCGTGTGTGTGTGCGTGCGTGTGTGTGTGCGTGCGTGCGTGTGTGTGTGTGCGGAAAACAAACAATATGCATTCAAGCACGATCGCATGCAGGAACGCATTTAAAAATTAGGAACCGCTCGCAGATAGTGTTTTTACATTAAAAACTGAAACACCACGACCACCGTCAACAACAACACACGCACAACTCTGACAGCAGGGCGTACTCTCTAAACCCCTCTCAGTCCTGACCCCGTCACCGCCAATGGGCGGTGCAGACTGTGTTCGGGCATCAATGCCAGTTCAACGTCAAGGATCCCCAGCCGTCGACAAAACATGATACAAAGTGCTGTCAGCATGGATACAAAGTGATTTTAGGCAAGAGGTATAGATCCTCATGAGCCCCCGCAACTGCGGGGGCTCATGAGGATCTATATCTCTTGCAGTTGGGTGGTGATCTAATTTTTCTTCAGCAGTGAAGGGGTCAAACATACGAGTAGCTTCTTCGGCACGTCGCTGTCAAGATGAGAGAGAGAGAGAGAGAGAGAGAGAGAGAGAGAGAGAGAGAGAGAGAGAGAGAGAGAGAGAGAGAGAGAGAGAGAGAGAGAGAGAGAGAGAGAGAGAGAGGTACCCATCGTCAGGCAGCTGTTGTCTGAGAGTGGTCAGCAAAGGCCAGGCGCCTCGTCCACAGTGGTTGTTAAAATCGTCACACGCCATCGCCCAGACCATGGAGCCCGCCAATCCATTCTCCTTGATATAATTGGCCTGGGAGGAAAATAAAAAGTAAAATGTTAACTCTTCGGCTCTCAGCAACGCTTTTTGTCGCGGCGATTCCAGCCTTTGGCTGCCGGTACTTATGTTTAGTACTGCTACCGATTGAAATGTCCAAGTCCTTAGTGCGGCTCAGACGACTATGTTTCAGTCGCAAGATCGGAACATGATAGTTCAAGGGTAGTGCCAGATTAATCTGGACCTACCCTTGAACTATCATGTTCCGACCGTCTCCTGCTGCAGTGTTGCAGCGCTGGAAATGTCAGAAATATATGAAAGTAGTGGTGATTCCAGTCAACGTAAGGCAAAGCCCACACCGACTTCTTGGTTAAAAGCCATCAGGAAGATAAGTTGTGATTTAATTTGAAACCCTCCTGGTTTGTTTGATGTACACTTATAATTTGCCCGATGACAAAACCTTCCAGCATCTTCCGATACCTACACAATCATTGTATACAAGTGTCGGCGGAAAGCATCAAACAAACGAACGAACGAGCGAGCAAAAGAAAGAAGAAAGGAAAAAAATAAAAGATCGACGTGTGTGTGTGTCTGTGTGTGTGCGTGCGTGCCCGTACGTGCGTGTGTGCGTGTGTGTTTGTGTGTGCGAGGTGCTTCGACAACAGCAGCAGGAACAACAACATATACAACAACAAAGCAAAGACAACTTTTCACACCTTTCCACTTGCACTTATCGCAGAGTTTAGAATGTCACCGACGCGTAAAAACAGCTTAAAAATATTCACAAGCTTTCACGCAGCGATTTAAAACTCGTGCAATGAGTACAGCGAATGTTTTTCAAAGCAGAAATTTTCATCAGCGTAAACGCGATGCTTCTTTTAAAGCTTTCTTTCTATCCCACTTACTGTCGAGAAAGCCCGGACGGCACCGATCCAAATACAAGTGACGTAGATTCTCACGAGCCCCCGCATTTGCGGGGGCTCATGAGGATCTATGCCACTTGCTGGCACGTATTTGTCACCATCTTCCTTGCGCGGCGGAAACATTTGGGGCGTTGGACGAACCCGGATTTCAAAACACAGTCCTCGGTCAAACAGCAGTGAGGAGGTGACCATTTTATGGTTGGCTCATTCTCTTGCTGTAGCGAAAGATTGTCCAACCACGATTAGCAAGGCCGTTATAATTAGCATGCGTGTAATGATCTTGTAATCATTAACACCTTCACTGCCAGAGGGCGCCGCTTCTCATGTCTTTGAAATTATCGAAAATTCAGCGTCAACGGGACACGGACACTGAGTGGTTTTAGCAAGAGGCATAGATCCTCATGAGCCCCCGCAACTGCGGGGGCTCATGACGATCTATACCTCTTGCAGTTGGGTGGTTTTCTGGTTTTTTTCGGCAGTAAAGGGTTAATTAATGAGCCGGCTGGACCCACAGACAGACAGACAGACAGGACACAACAACTGGCGTGGTCCCGTTACCCGTGACCATTTGCTGCACAGCGTGTGGGCGATGTGGCGGCTGTAGGAAGTCAGTTTCTTCCTGTAAACAAGTTTCCGTGTGTGAGTCTGTGAAATTTCCGGTTAACAATGTTCCGTTTGTAAGGTTGTAAAAATAACAAGATTTTGTTTTTCGAAATGAAAAGAGTCGGACCTAGCAGATAACAGAAATTTTTGTACTTTACGTTTGTGTCTGTTAACCCATTCTACCCCAGGACCGAAATCCCCACATTTTGAATGTGCTCTCTGAAGGACTGTATTATTATTCTAAAGACAGATCGAGCATCATAGTTCAAGGGTGGTGCCAGAATAGCTTGGCACCTATGGGCGCCAAGCTATTCCGGTACCACCCTTGAACTATCATGCTCGATCCGTGTCTTGCTGTGGTGTGTCGCGACTGAATGAGTTAATACAACCATGAAGTCGAATGAATCAGAATCAGAAGTGAAAGATCAGGCCCCCCCTTTTTTTTCTCGTCAGCAACCCACTTTTCCTAGGAAAATATCTTTATTATCTGCAACTCACCTTGGCGATAAGACTTTGTTGGTCGTCGTAGCCGGCCCATCCCCAGTAGCGATTGTTGGAGACGTTGCCGAAAGCAGCCGGGGCCTGCTGCTCTTCCAGCCACACTCGCTGCCAGCCCTCCCTCTCTATGAGGTCACAGATCTACATGGGACAGGCAGAAACGCCGGCTTGCAAGGTGAAAGATATAAACAGCACAGCGATAAGGCAGTCATACGGTCACGTTTTTGCCGAATGACTACCAGCAACGGACGAGAGCGAATAACGGCGGATGAACAGCGTGTACCAGAAGCGTAGACAACTCTCCGAATATCTCCAAGAGGCACAGATCCTCACGAGCCCGGAGGGGTCGTGAGAATCTATGCCTCTTGGAAGTGTTTGGAGTGTTGTCTGTGGTACTGGACCATCCGCCGTGACTTCGCTCTCGTTCGTTGTTGGGAGTCGCCCCGCGAAAACGTGACCTCTCCCACTTTTTCTACACAGACCGTCCGGCAAATGGTCTGTTCTCTACTGCTGATCAAATACAGTCTACACACAAGATAATGCAATTCACGCAGGATTCAAAATGTAGGCTACTTCACACGATTAAAAATCTGGTATGCTACCTGTGGCCGTAAGGTCCAAAATCACATACCCGCAAACGATTTATTTTAAGAAGCAGCGTCCGGGTCCCTTGCCTGGTTGACAATAGCTTCAGGTTTAATTTGGGTAACATGACAAAGTTCGACTTGATCAGTCTCTGGTGCATCCGCATGTAATATGCTGTTTGGTCTGAACGTACATTATGAACATTTAACTCCTTCAGCCCCGACACACCACAGCCGGACATGGATCGAGCATGATAGTTCAAGGGTGGTGCCAGAATAGCTTGGCGCCCAAAGGCGCCAAGCTATTCTGGCACCACCCTTGAACTATCATGCTCGATCCGTCTCTAGAATTGCGCCATACAGTCCTTCAGAGGGCAACATCAAAATGTGGGGCTTTCGGTCCCGGGGCAGAATGGGTTAAATGTTCCTTGTTGTACTTGACTTGCCTTGCTACCTTTCAAAAAGTGTTTCTTTCTTTCGCGGACATTTGTGTGCATTTTTATAAGGGGGCTTGGCAGTCACGTTTGTGGTCCGCATTCTTGGTCCGGAGATGTTTGTCGGGTAGCATACCAGGATTAGCTTAGTCTGGATGTGCTGCCTGGAAATGTTGGCTGTTGTCTTATATGTGTAGCCCATGTATGTAGTGTGTGTGTGTGTGTGTGTGTGTGTGTGTGTGTGTGTGTGTGTGTGTGTGTGTGTGTGTGTGTGTGTGTGTGTTTGTATGTGCGTGTGTGTTTCGTGTTAGGAATGTGCCTACATGGTGCGAGCTAGTGTTTAATTTTTTTTTTCCTTTTTAAAATTATAGCTATGTGTTGTAAAGCGCTCCGAGCTTGCTGTCTGTGGGGAAGGGCGCTATATAAAAACTATGTATTATTATTATTATTATTATTATTATGTTTAGTATTTTTAACAAATCTAGAGCAGTCATACCTTCACTAGCGGGTTGGTTTCCTTGCTTTTACACTATGTTCTAAGAACGGGCAGCAATTCCTTAAAACTATTCAAGCAATGCTAGAACTGTTGTGTTGGTCTGTGATTTTGAACTTTACGGCTGAAAGCCGCAAGGTTCAAAATCACAGATCAGCGCAGCTGTTGTTTGTTTTCTAAAACGTACTTGTCTAGACGAAATGTAACAAGAAAGGCAAAGCTATTATGGCTCACGTGTATGACCTATTTATGTGTGACCTTTGTGACAAAAAGTAAAGGGCTGGCTTTTGCACCAGCAAAATCCATGTTTTCTGAAAATGTAAGCATTTTTCACTTATCTGTCAACCCCCGTGACCCTTGACCTTTGCGATGAGTCGACTAAATTAGTATGCATAGGAAGGTCTTATCATCAACTACCTTTGTGCCAAATTTGATGGAAAAATTTGCAAAAATGTTGATAATATCTACAATTTTATAAAAAATTTGCATTTTACACACATTTGCCGGCCTCTTGTGACCCGTGACTTTTCCGAGGGTTCATCCAAATTAGTATGCATAGATAAGTCTTACCATCAGGTATCTCTGTACCAAATTTGGGTTTGAAGTTGTGAATAGTATTTGAGAAAAAAACTTCTTTTATCAAAATATTGTTATTTTGGACCTATTTCCTGAGCTCTTGTGACCCTTGACCTTTCAGAGGGATCAACCAAATTAGTATGCACATAAAGGTCTTCCCATCAGGAATCTCTGTACCACATCTGGGTTTGAAGTTGTGAATAGTATTTGAGAAAAAAAACCACCTTTTGTCAAAATACGGCTATTTTAAACCCATTTCTAGAGCTCTTGTGACCCTTGACCTTTCCAAGGGATCAACCAAATTAGTATGCATAGGATGGTCTTACCATCATGTGTCTTTGTACCAAGTTTGGGTTTGAAGTTGTGAATAGTATTTGAGAAAAAATAAATTATGTCAAAAATAGCTATTTTGGGCCTATTTCCTCACCCTCTGTGACCTTGACTTTTATGAGAGATCACTCAAATTGGTATGTTTAGAAAGGTCTTGCCACAAAGTATCCTTAGGCCAAGTTTGAAGACTGTGGCTTGAATAGACTCCGAGAAAATGCCAACGTTAAAGTTTACCACGGACGACGGCGGACAGACGACGGACGACGGAGGCCGGACGGACGACCACTGGCCCAGAACATAGACTCACTTTTGCTTCGCACGTGAGCCAAAACCTGCACCGGTTGTTAGAGAAGGCTTTCTAATTTTCTTCGAGATCAATTTTGTTTTCTTGTATTATTATTTGTTAAACTTTGGCCGCAGTCGCGGGTGCGCATGAAGATCTATGCCTCTTGCTGACACCACTTTGCATTGGTGTTAATTAGCACGGCTGCGTTTCTTCCGTAATGAACTGACGCAGACTTCAGAAACGTAGTCTGCGACCACCGGTTGGTTAACAAATTCCACCCCAGGACCAAAATCCCCAAATTATGAAGTTGCCATCTGAAGGACTGCATTACAATTCTAGAGACAGATCGAGCATGATAGTTCAAGGGTGGTGCCAGAATAGCTTGGCGCCTGTAGGCGCCAAGCTATTCTGGCACCACCCTTGACCTATCATGCCCGATTTATGTCTTGCTGTGGTGTGTCTTGGCTGAATGAGTTAAGATACCGACCTCCTGGTACGTAAGGAGACCCGCGTCGTCAGAAAAGTTGCCTGGCACCCCGACATTAACGGCCGCCTGCCCCACCCCTGTGCCTGTGGGTCGGGAGTCGAGGGTGAAGGTCCTGGCAAAAGCGGCGGTGCCCAGAACCACCTTGTCCGCGGGGAAACCCTCCAGCAACCAGCCCTGAACCGCGTTGTCCTGAAACGGAGGGTTGGTTTATTGGTTGGTTGGCTGATCGAGTGGTAATAAGCATTATAAGCAATAATGCACTGATTAGATCTGTTGACGGAATTTTGGATGGGTGGATGAATGTGTGGATGGATAGATGAATGGATGGATGGATGGTGGGTGGGTGGCTTAGTGGGTGGGTGGGTGTATGGATGGCTGGCTGGCTGGCTGGCTGGCTGACTGTCTGGCTGGCTGGCTAGATGGATGAATGGTAGTCGGATTGTCGGACGGATGGATAGGTGGGTGGATGGATTGAAGGATGGATGGACCCGCTGGATGGAAGGATGAGTGAGTGGATGACTGGATGGACGGGCGGACAGGCGGATGGATGGACAGACGAATGGATTGATGGATGAACTTGATTTTCAAAGGTGGTGCCAAGATAGCTTGGCGCCTATAGGCGCCAAGCTATTCTGGAATCAACTTTGAACGATCATGGTCGAACCATATCTTGTGTTCAGTATGCCGGTGCGAAATGATTGAAACTTTTTCCGTCTGGCTCACGTGTGATAGCAAAAGCCTGTCTGTTCAGACTGCATGTACATTACTCACAAACCAGATAGGTGAGGCTAGCGCTGGCAGAATTGTACACACAAGGGGAATCACTCAGCGCTGGACAGACCGTAGATCCCCTGCCCTGGTCTATCAGGCACCCAATCGCCAGCCCACAGAAAAATACGCAGGTATAGAACAAGACGATTATCTACATCCTCAAAAATGTAGAGGATGTAGATGATCGTCTTGTTCTATACCTGCGTATTTCTCTGTGGGCTGGCGATTACTGACTCTGAGGTGCCTGATAGGCGGGGGCAGGGGATCTAACTGTTTTTCTGTCCAGCGCTGAGTGATTCCCCTTGGTTTGTGTGCATGTACTTTAGCCATCCGCTGCACTCTCCGTCCCTCGCCCGTCCGTCCGTCTGTCTTTTCTTTTCTTCTGTTATTGTCAGTCTGATAGCCAGGACAAATGTATGAGTACTACTCACTGTTTCCGGGTATAGCGCGGCGTGGTGACGAGCTCCGTTGACAATGTCCCACTGTCCGTGAAAGTCATACGCCATCAAGTTAATGTAGTCCACCGACCTGTAACACATTCCACCTATATATGGTCACAATTTAACCCCTTAACTGCTGGAGGCAAAGGAGCGATACCTTTCTGCAAGAGACATAAACCCTCATGAGCCCCCGCTATCGCGGGGGCTCATGAGGGTTTATGTCTTTTGTTAGTCTTCTGTTCTTCATGCCTATCTGTTTTGGTCACAGTCACACTGCGTTCTTCGTGATGATGTTGGTCGGGGTGTGCTGTCGTATCACACGCGTGATTCGCGATCACTGGGAACGAAGGGGTTAAACGCACACACACGCACACACACACACACACACACACACACACACACACACACACACACACACACACACACACACACACACACACACACACACACACACACACACACACGCACACAATTATCTCATTCAGCCTGACGGCCGTATTTCCCAAATTTTGGAGGCGTCATCTTATGACTACGCACCAGTTGCAGGAGATGGATCGACCATGATAATTCAAGGGCAGTGCCAGATTAGCTTGGCTCCGACAGGCGCCAAGCTAATCTGGCGCTACCCTTGAATTATCAAGGTCGACCCATCTCCTGCTGTAGTGCGTCAGAAGGGAACATGCCTGTCTAGAACGAAAAGAGTACAATAATAGAAAACAAAAACTTCATGAAACGCATCGAAACCGAATTTGTGAGTGTGCAATGGATTTTAACTTGTATGTTTCTGTTACTGAGACCGTGGTCATAACTTTTTTTTTTTTAAATATTGCGTTTGTTTGCGTTTCTGGGGCTGTTTTATGTGACACACTGTTGATGTTTAAATCCACAAATTCTAATTTTGCCATTACGTCACTGGATTTAATCGAGAGGGATCCATATTATATCAGATCAATATTGGTGCAACAACAAAAACTAAAAAAAACCATAATAACCCTCCGACACTCTGGATAAACGTTTGATGGGTCCGGCAGAACGCGCATGGGTCTTTCCTGAGCGCAGAGATCCCTCCTGATAGAACTGAACAGAACTTAACCGGCAGGCCATGGCAGACTGTTCACATTGATTAACTCATTCAGCCCTGACGCACTGTAGCAGGAGATGGGTCGACCATGTTAATTCAAGGGTAGTGCCAGATTAGCTTGGCACCTGTCGGCGCCAAGCTAATCTGGCACTGCCCTTAAATTATCATGGTCGATTTATCTCCTGCAACTGGTGCATGGTCATTAGATGACGCCTCCCAAATTGTGAAATACGGCCGTCGGGCTGAATGAGATAACACGAACTCATCGTGCTAACCAACAGACCTTGGCAGATTATTCACCTCGTGAATTAACGTTGATTGACCAAATTTGCTCAAAGGTATTGTTGATGTGCTTGGGATATTTTCATTCAGTTTCTTAGGTAAATTGAAGAAATAAACCACTTTTGTCCAGACAAAATAGACCACTTGTGTCCAGACAAAATAAACACTTGTGTCTAGACGACAAATTGTACATGACTTTCTTAGCAGTCTTCCGCGTAATTGTCTGATGACATCGGTAACAAGATCAGCCGGCATTCAGTGACACTTCACAACGTCACAGACAATTCATGTAGCACGAAGGACTTTCGTCGGTGCACGTTCCCCAATAGTACGATCAGGGCCGGATCAACCAGTTTTCAAGGAGGTGGGGGGGGGGGGGGGGGAGGGCAGGGTGGGGGAGGGCGGGGGGGGGGGGGTGCTCAACTTTTATTGTTTCTATTGCCAGGGTCTAGTATATATATCAAAACACCACAACCGAAACTGTTCTTCTGAAGTTTTTGAAAGTTTCTAACTGGTGTTACGTACGGCACTGAAACACAGTGAATGATTTTTTTTAAGCCGGGGGTGGGGTGGTGGGGGTGGGGTGGTGGTGGTGGTGCTGTAGTACCAAAGCACCCCCCACCCCTTGGATCCGGCCCTGAGTACGATGTCAGTAGCGTGATTTGACCATTGTCACGCCGTGACAGTCTGGTGGGTTCTGTTCTAAAAACGTGTCTACTCTTAATTTTCGTCAGTCACTCCATTTTTCGACACCATGATTGGTCAGCACCTAAAAATCACAGGGAGCTTACTGACCCATTGCCTATTTCCTAAAATCATTGCCCTGCCTGTAATTTTTAATCAGCTGACCAATCCGCTATTCTAGTATCGCGCATGAATCTATCCTAGGTCTTTCGCCTGAACGCTTAGATCAGGGCTGTCCGGCACAATACATCATAATTAACCGGAAAACACAAAGATCGAATTGTGGTAGACACTAGGGCTGTATCACACACGTGCATGTATAATAATCAGTGAGGGTTAGGATTAGGTTGAAACACGCGTATTATGTGTAGAGGTGGGTGTGAATGTGTAAGTGCCGCTCAGTTCAGTTCATAAAAGATGTTTATGTATGAGATGTGTAAGAGTTATGTATAAAGATTTTGTAGCGTTTACTTATGTCCATTCGGAATTTGTAGCTGTGTAAGTGCAGGAAGAAAATGTTCATAATTATGTTATAATGTTTTCATGTCTTGTTTGTACTATTTGTTGTAAATGTACCACAACCGAATTTCACTTTTCGAGATAATAAAGTACTCTTATTCTTTTTCTTATTCTTATCACACGTGTGTGATACAGCTTTACCGCTCAAAGACAGCAAAGAAGGAGGTGTGTAAGAAAAAGACAAACAATGTTTGCTCGTGCCTCACAAGGTTAGGGTCTGCTCAGCTTGAAAGACACAAGACTTCGCCACAGCAGATCAAAGGCAGTTCTTGACTAGTTTGGCGTCTGAAAAGCTTGCAATTTGTAACCATTTATATAAAAGCCAAGCAGAAAGTTTAAAAAAATTATATTATGTGTTACAGAGATACTAAGATAGGGCCGTCTTTAGTTTGCTTGTGTTAGGAAGGTTCAGGTCGGGTTGGGGCCGATGGCGCCGGCCATGAGACGCCTTGGCGACGGGCTTCACCCGTCCAGAACCATTGTCCATTTGTTGTTTGTAAACTGTTCTGTGAGTGTGGGTGATTGCGAGTTGCACCTGAGGTGGCGAAACGAATTTCTCTTTTTGAGATAATAAAGTACTCTTATTCGTATTATTATAAAATGAATATAATAATAATAATAATAATAATAATAATAATAATAATAATAATAATAATAATAATAATAATGCATATTTTTAAGGCGCCTATACTTTTGATAGAAAAGCTCTAGGCGCTGTACAAATGACATACTAACATACACAGACCTTGCATCCTACAGCACATATATATGCCCTAACATACACACTCACGCAACAAGATATACAGGGAAAATAAATTTGGCAGAGTAAACATACCAACAAGAAATGCTCACACACACCAAATATATACGTGTACCATGAAACTAATAACAGATACACTAGGCAGCTCTCACTGACAGCAGCACCAAAAACAAAAATAAAATAATTATAACGGTGAATGCACGTTTAAAGGAATAGATGTGTCTTTAAAGACTGCCGGAAACTATTCGCTGGTTCAACATATCTGAGGGACTGTGGGAGTTTATTCCAGAGAAATGGTCCTTGGTATGAGACAGACCTCTCGCCAAAAGACTTAGTTCTCACAGTCGGAAAGCGTAATAGTTTAATGTCTGTTGAGGAACGGAGCTGTCTTGAAGGTGTGTACACATGAAGCTCAGAAAGATAGACAGGGCCAGTAGAAGTAGACAGACAGGTATGACAGATGGACAGAACTTTGTATTGTACTCTGGATGTGATAGGCAACCAATGGAGTGAACGCAAGATGGGTGTGATGTGGTCTGACTTCTTTGCCTTGACAACAAGCCGTGCTGCTGAGTTCTGCACCCTCTGGAGCCGATCCAGAAGGTACTGAGGACAGCCACACAGGAGTGCATTGCCGTAATCGAGTCGGGACAAGACAAAGGAGCAGACCAGCATTTTACTGGCTTCTGGTGTGAGAAGATGCCTGATGGAGCTAATGCGACGTAGTTCAATAAATGCCGATCTACAGGCATTCAAAACGTGTTGTTTTAGTGAGAGACTGCAATCGATGGTGACGCCAAGATTTCTCACCTGATCAGGAAAGCTAACTTCAGTGTCTAGGATGTTATATGTTATATTATATGTTCACTATTTAACCCTATCTCTGCCGGAACAAGACGAGGGATAACCATCTGCAAGAGACATAAACCCTCAGGAGCCCCCGCTATCGCGGGGGCTCATGAGGTTTTATGTCTCTTGTTTGTCTTATGTACTTCATGCCTGGAAGGCGCCAAGCTGGTCCAGAAGTACCCTTGATTAACTGTGCCAAATGTAGTCATCAGCAGACGCTTCGAGGCTATTCTGGCACCAACTTTAAACCATCATAATCGTTAGTTATCTTGTTCTAGTACGTCAGACTAAACTTGTGAATAGTGTGTCATGTTCTACAATATGTCACTTGACTCAGAACTTTAGAAGGCTAAATTGGCAGCTTACAATAATAATAATAATGATAACGATAATAATAATAATATAATAATAATAATAATAATAATAATAATAAAGTAAATTTACTACAGCGCCAAACCTCAAGAAAGAGCTCTAATCGTTTCACAATTGACTAAGTTACATCTAACTAATATTAACAAAATTGCAGCACATGTAAGACAATATTACAAGGACACCAGTTTTCAAGTATACACACACGCATGCACACACACAATAGTGCAGGTCATTTTCAGTTTAGAGCTAGTGCCTTCAGCCAGACATATTCTAATGACACGGTGGATAATCAAACAAACGGTGGTTAATCAAGCATACGAACCATTCTTCATCAGCATTCAAACACAGAGGTCAACGGGAGTCAGCAAGAGGCTTAACAGACTCTCGTGAGCCCCTGCGCCCTGCTAGGCCTATGATAATCTATGCCTCTTGAAATTGTTGGGGATTTTACCTGTGCTTTCGGTACAGTGGGTATGCACTGTGAATGACCTGTTGCAAAGGCATCAGATGCTAATTGTCTGCGGCTGAAGGCGATTAGCAGCCCAAAAGTACTCTAGTCCCGCCGGTCAGAATATGCCTTCCTAAAGACTGATGCGCATCGGCAATACGCACCTGTCTGGAATAGATACTGGAAAGTTTTCGTTTCGTGCCACTTCTAATGATGTGCACGATTTTTGTGCGGCCGTCGTGGGCCGCCCGAGGACGTTTTGCGTCTATAAGTCCATGTAAGGCAAATGGACGATATGACTGCCAAATCAGCTCCCAAAAGCGCAATGTCGTGTGCCAGCCTCGGGCCTTACACAGTGCGCAAAAGGCCATCAGGCCGACGTAAGCCCGATGGCCTTTTGCGCATTGGGTAACCTAGACGCATATGTTGTCTCTGAAATCTTTGTTCATTCTACGGCCAAAAGCCACAACCGTCCCAGAGACACTAGTGGGCACAAACTGGTCTCAGCAAGAGGCGTAGATCCTCATGAGCACCCGCAGTCGCGGGGGCTCATGAGTATCTATGCCTCTTGCGCGGTCGGTTCGTTTTCACTTTTCTGTGGGAGTGAAAGGATTAAGAAGCGTGCGGACAGTTCAAGAAAATACATGCATATACTTCAATTTTAAATAAAAGTCAGTAAAACAGTAAAAATCTATATTATGAGAAAAAACAAAAGGCAACAAAGTAACGGGCCTGATGATGTTTTTTTTTTTTCTTCTGGATTCCAGAACCCTAGCGGTAATCTCTTTACAGAAACGTCCTCATTCGTGTCTGGTTTAATTTCAGTAATGCAATATTTTGCTACTGGAACACGAAGCTAATTCTTGCGAATGATGCCTGTGCTTTTCACGTATCTCCGCGGGACAGATTACAAATTATGCACGTCATTCCCGTTGTCTGCCAAAAACGTGTGCATCTCCGTATTCTCCCGTTATTTCGTAAAAGTCTGTATGTCAATTTCTTCAAGAAAAGCGAGATTTTCTTTGCTATATCATGAAAATCTCGCTTTTGTAAAAAAAATCAGACATACTGGCTTTTGCATGTCGACATCAGAGTATCTCTCTTCGACTTCGATCTTGTGTAATGTTCCACTAATGCTCTCTGTGAGCACAATCGAGTAGTCCCGTTTTCGTAATACTGTGATCGTGCAATTAGAGTGGAGCACAATTCACCCCTTCAGCACTAAGAAAAGGTTAAACACTGCTTATTAAAGAGGCATAGAATTTCATGAGCCCCCGCGACAGCGGGGGCTCATGAAAGTCTATGCCTCTTTCCGATCTCATTCACATCAGTGATTCTCAGGACAAGGATTTGTTAGTCTACAGTAGGCGTAGCTTCATAGACAGTACAAGGTCGCTGGCAGTGAAGGGGTCAAAGTAATGTGCATCTCAACATCAATACACATCACACAATTCCTGCAGCCTGACAGCATGGGTGTGGTTATTTGACGTCAATCCACGCTTCGCTGACTGTTCAAAGAGAATTTGAAAGCCATTATTGAGCAATTACGGGGTACCGTGCTATGCAGCCTGTCTCTCACAGACGCGGGATGGTCTTTGCGTCATTACTCCTATCTACCCGTTCTAGGAGTAATGACGCAACGACTTTCCCGCGCCTGCTCTCTCTCTCTCCTCTCTCTCTCTCCCTCTCTCTCTCTCCCTCGCTCTCTCTCTCTCTCTCTCATCTGTGTGCTAATTTCTTTATTACGTATTAGATTTTTTTTTTCACAGCAGTTGCAGCAAGGACCTGACTGAAACAGGACTAAGTACCAAAATCATTTGTTTTGATTAATACGTCACAAGGCCAATTTCCTTTTACAGAAACTGTTCCATGTGCGGACGTCTTGTAGTCCTCTTAGTGACGCGTTTTGGATGCCAGTTTTGTTCTATAAAAGAGCACCAAAACGTTCTAAAGTAAACAGCAGGCACACTAGTGGAGTTGTTTTTAGCACACATTACTAGTGTGTAACAGACCACTAAAAATGAATCTTTGCGGAATGGAAAGCGCATGAGCATCCTATGTGACTATTATTTGGAAGGTTACAAAGTAAAGTAGGTTAAAAGCACTGTTAGGGGAGAGAAGTGTGCATGATCGACCAGTGATCATAGATCTACTGTGGCCAAAGCACACACACACAAAAAAAGAGATAGAAAAGAGGGGGTGCGCTAAGAAAGTGACTGGAAGCAATGCATATGGAAGCCCCCTTCCCCGAAGGGGGCGTATCACATATCCACTGTTCCAGCCACTCAGTGCATGGAAATTTAAATCTAGGTCTCCCAAGGGGGGTCCAGATATTTAGCCAGTGTGGACAGCTGTTTCGGTCTTGACGACCTCTTCAGCACTACATCGGCAATACTGGAGGAGGCAGGAATTTCTGCCTACCTGCAATGACAGCCACATTTTACTGTGGTGTCTGCAGGGGCATACATTCCATGCCACCACCTAGAGCGAAATTTCCATGCACCCTAAAAGAAAACCTACCTAAAGGGAGGAAGGGGTTGCAGTCGATATTGTAGTAATAAATGAAATGAAAAGGGAGACTGCCAGTGCTAAAATTTTAGGAAGGTTACAAAGTGAAGTAGGTAAAAAGCACTGTCAGGGGAGAGAAGTGTGCATGTGCAGCCACTCAGTGCATGGAAAATTAAATCTAGGTCCCCCAAGGGGGGTCCAGATATTTAGCCGGTGTGGACAGCTGTTTCGGTCTTGGCGACCTCTTCAGCACACCATCGGCAATACTGGAGGAAGGAAATGACAGCCACATTTTACTGAGTGGCTGGAACAGTGGGATATGTGATACGCCCCCCTTCGGAGGAGGGGGGGGGGGGGTGTTGGGGTTTCCATATGCATTGCATCCAGTAACTATTTTAGCGCACCCCCTCTTCCTATCTCTCTTTTTTTTTTTTTTTGTTCTTTGGCCACAGTAGATCTATGATCACTGGTCGATCATGCACACTTCTCTCCCCTGACAGTGCTTTTATCTACCTTACTTTGTAACCTTCCTAAAATATTAGCACTGGCAGTCTCCCCTTTTCTTTTCATTTATTATTTGGAAGGATTTTACATTGGCTAGTGGGTACAATGGTTCCTTTGACCTCCCGAAGGCCTACGATTAGGGTCCGTGCAGCAAACCCCTGCTACCAATAACGTATTAATTTTGTTTTCATTCCTCCGCTATTTTCGTAAAAGAAATTTTGCTGAAATCTTCTAACCTGGATCACGCCAGATATGACTGACGTCAAAAGATGTACATGTATACATAGTAGACTTATGACGTAATGTACTATCTTTCATGTCGTTGCCGTCTACGTGACCATCAGCATTGTCTACAAATTGACAGAATAATGCAATAGAGGAGGCGAGTGACTGTTTACCTAATAAGATTTTAAAATTCTTCAACTGATAAAATAGTCCCTTAGGACGCTCATGTGCTTTTCATTTCGCAAATATTCTTTCTTTTGTGGTCTGTTACACACTATTGCTGCAAATGTGTGCTGCAAACAATACCAGTAGTGTGCCTATTGTTTCGACCAACACTAACTAAATTTTGTACTTTAGAACGTTTTGGTGATCTTTTATAGAACAAAACTGGCATCCAAAAACTGGCATCCAAAAACTGGCATCACAAAGAGGGCTACAAGACGTCTGCCATTAGTCGCTACAAGGGTTTTTATGTCAAAGTCGCATGGCACGATTTGCCCGGCATTTAGTGAAACCAGATGGGAGGCGGCGCGTGCCGTCCCTATTAAAAGGTTGTCTGTCAACAAAAGGGCTACTGGGACGCTATATAGGAGCTTGTGATGATATGTGCTGTAGGAAAGAAAACAATGTAAATTATACAAGCCGTCTGACCACAAACTGTGACAATAAATTCCTTCTGATCGAAAAAAAAACCCAACCCCCCCCCCCAAAAAAAAAAAAAAAAAAAATCTAATGCTTTTAACATACTGTGTTTCTGTAATTTGTTTTTCAAGTTAACTGCACCCAAAAAAGCACTAGTCATCCTAGGAACATTGATTCAGGGTGTTGTAAGCAGGAGGCATAGATCCTCATGAGCCCCAGCAGTTGCGGGGGCTCATGAGGATCTATGTCTCTTGCTGACAGCACTCCCCGTTCCCAATGTTTTCTGCCAACAGACATCCAAGAAAAGAATCCAATGTCCTGACGGCGTGCATGCAAACAGGCAAGGTGAGAGACAACGATACCGCTGTAGACGTCAGTCGCCTGGATAGGTGTGACCCACACATGCCCTACATTCCGTTCTATGACGGCATTGCCCGTCAGCTACTTCGCTGTCATTGGACACCAAAATAGTACGTCTTTCAAAGCACGGCCAATAGACCGACCCTTTCCTGGCGTGAAATGCCAGTGGAACTTAGCGCGCGTTCGCCTCTCGACCAATCAAAACGCTGTAGACCATGTGCTTCTGACTGCCAAGTGGAAGATACGGCGGGCAAAACAATTGACGTTTATGCTTGCCGGGCATGGAAGAGCGTCGATGTTTCCATTATTTTAGCCAATTTCGGCGGTATTCAAATCAATTCAATTAAAAAAAAACACGTTTTTTAATCTCTGAAAGGGCAATTACAATTTTGTCTGTCCAGCGCTGATTAATTCCACTATGTGCTATTTCTACAAGCGCCGGCCGCCTCGCCCATATGTTTGGTAAGTATTTTATAACTCGGGTGAAAAAGTGTATCGTGATATTGCTGTGTATTTTCTTTTGCATTGAGTGTAGGATTTCATGGTATTCACCCGATCACATTCAGATCCAGTCAACTTTGCTGTCCCTGCGTACGCACGTGCGTGTATGTGTGCGTGAGAGGATGCTTGCGCGTGCGTGTGCCTACATGTGTATGCGCATGTTTGTGTGCGAGCGCACACCCGTTTGTTTGGAGAGCACTTTGCATTAGATAACAACTATTCTAAGAATACCAACAGTTCTTACCCAAAACATACGTACACGGCGTTATTTTTGCACGCAAAGGAAGTAAGTAATGTGAAGTCAATAAGCACACGGAATGTAAAGAATGCCCGAAAGTGTTGAAGAATGCACAAGCAGTCGCTGACAAATTAAGAAAGTACGCAGACAGGAAACACTGTAGAACACGTTCCTGAAAGACTGAGACAACCAGAATACCTCGTCCTAGCGGCGGGAACAAAAAACAAAAACCTTTGCGAGCTCACTCTTTTGCGTGGCCCGGCCGATGTCACACATCACATAATATTCTAAGTTCCCAGATTAGATGCAGGTGGTAAAATTCAAGCGCAAAATGTCTGACTGCCGAGAATGAGTCGACCCGATCCAACTGCAAGAGACAGATTCTCATGAGCCCCCGCAGTCAGTGTCTCTAAACGGGCGTTCCGTTTGAGACCTGTCGCGATCTCTGTCGGTCCTACTGTTGACCAGAGCACTGTGAGACCAGGGGACTGATGGTTATTATTAACAGATATCGACAGGACAGACAGTTTAAATTTCCTCTGCAATATCTGTTATGCATGGACCATGAATATGTGTCGCTTAGTTATTAGGATTTGACGCCAAGCAGTCGACTATGGTCATCTCACAGAGAGACTTACAGGGCGCGGGATGACTGGTTTCACTCGATTCACGCTGTGTTAACACCTTCATTGCCAGTGGTTTCATATTGTGTTTTTAATTTTGTTTATGTTATTATTTTTTAAAATTCAGCGTCAAATAGCCCAAGCAGCCCGAGATGAAGTAAACGTGCGATATAACAAATCTCACAACACGTATGTACTGAAATGACGCACGGAGGGAGCAGAAAATGCATTTTTTAAAACTGAGTCTCTTTTATTTATTGAAGAGAATTTTTAGCATGAGTCTGGGTGGGGCGAATTCAGTAGCATGCCCATGATGACGAGGCGGGCAGATCTAAAAATCTGACAATTAAAGTAACCATAAGTCTATTACTATTATAGTAAGAGACTTATGAGTAACCAATTAAAAATGACGTGATGTCTAGTTACGCTGACCTCGCTGCATGCTGAACGTACTTTTGGCGTGAAGGGCCGTATGTGTGTGTGTGTGTGTGTGTGTGTGTGTGTGTGTGTGTGTGTGTGTGTGTGTGTGTGTGTGTGTGTGTGTGTGTGTGTGTGTGTGTGTGTGAACACGAAAATCTCTGATATTTGTATATGCACAAGCTTCAAACTTAGGAAAGTGCTTTGTTCAAGGGGTGCCTAGAAGAGTCTCCGAGCATATTAAAATTGGTTGTCTCATTGAAGTTTATTCCAGATTTTGGAGGTGTCACCTAGAGACTATGTAAAGGTTGCAGGAGATGGATTGACCATGATAATTAAAGGGTAGTGCCTCGCGCTACCGACAGCCAAAGGGTTAATAGTGTACCTTGCAATGTCCGGTATCTGATAGAACTGACGTGACGTCTCTATCTCGGCCGCTACGGCTGCCGTCAACATCAGCCGACGTCGGCCCGTGGCTCTTGCTTCCTGCTCGAACCCCGCCCGCAGTAA
This sequence comes from Semisulcospira habei, assembly GCA_036245525.1. NCBI lineage: Eukaryota > Metazoa > Mollusca > Gastropoda > Semisulcospiridae > Semisulcospira > Semisulcospira habei. The sequence goes on along the minus strand of BTPG01000008.1, from coordinate 82,516,331 downwards.
CTGAAAGGGAAAAAAATGATCAAAATCAACTGACAGCGCCTAGAAATGATATGTTGGAAATAATCGCAGATTACTTACGGAAAAACCACGCTTGTCTGTGACAAAGGGATTTGGATGAGACCAACAAGAGGCATAGATCCTCATGAGCCCCCGCATTTGCGGGGGCTCATGAGGATCTATGCCTCTTGCAGAATTTGTCTTGATAGTAGCCTTCCAGCAGGTACCCTCGAAAGTACTAGTGCAGAGTGGATGGGTCGGTGTTCGCTTGTATTCCCTACGCCATTTGAAAGATCACTGCCGTCATTTGGTGATGTCAGTTCTGGGGAGAATACCGAGATTTTCAGTGTTATGCATTGCAGTTTTTTTTCGCTTTTCTCAAACATGGACATACTGTGGGGTTTTTTAAAAGTTTTTTTTAAATTTTTAACAATTAACGGCAGGTTTATTCAAAACCTCTCGCCATGACACTCAGACATTGAGGGCGCGAGGTTTGACCAAACGATAGACGGAGAGGTGTGACAGCTCTGAAAAAGTAGACAAAAACCCCCCAAACAAACAACCCAAACAAGTATACAATTCAATCGCTACTTATCTTGTCAGAGAAGAAACAGAGTGACCACCTTTGCTCCTTCGCTAACAATCTAAGTAGCTACTATTTTGAAAAAGTGGTTGACTCGAAAAAAAAAAAAGTTGTCTTGTAACCGTCTTTTCTAGGCGTGTTTCTTTCTCCGTTGGGCCATTCTCTGCATTTTACACACTTGGCAGCCTGATGGTGATCTGGATACTGATGCTGATACTGATACCACGCTTTTCTTTGAACTCGATGAGCAAAACAAGGACCCAAAGAATTCAACAATTGAACTACTCTTTTCGGAAAAAAAAACCTTTTAAAGGCAAAAATTGAAACATTTGTTAACCCTTTTAGCCCCAAGGTCGCATTTCTCAAATTTTGGAGGTGTTGCCTAACGACTATGTACCAGTTGCAGGAGATGCCTTGACCATGATAATTCAAGGGTAGTGCCGGATTAGCTTGGCGCCCAAAGGCGCCAAACTAATCTGGCACTACCCTTGAATTATCATGGTCAGTTCATCTCCTGCTGTACGGATCTACGGCTAAAAGGGTTAGAGAGACCTGCTCCATGGTAGGTCCTGATCGCTAATATTCACTGATGCATCGGGTTGTCAATGCAATCTTGCCTCAACTAAAACTAGTCTACCCTTCGTTCCTCAATCCGTGTGATCAGGCATATATATGTACCACTGCCTTTTGAGCGTCGCCGGAGGAACTCTTCGGAGTAAAAGAAAAAAGAACAAGAAAGGTTCTCATTTCACGAGATTCACACATCAGGATGTAACTTTCTTTCTGCCCGCGACACACCACAGCAAGATATGGCTCGACCATGATAGTTCAAGGGTGGTGGCAGAATAGCTTGGCGCCTATAGGCGCCAAGCTATTCTGCCACCACCCTTTTACTATCATGGTCGATCTGTCTCCTGACGTTGTAATGCAGTCCTCAGAGGATAACTCCCAAAGTGTGGGTAATTCGTAGCTCGGGCACAATGAGTTAAGTGAACCGATTTGTCTAGCATTATTTCAAGATGCAACATTTATAAAGGAGATGTTGCAACCAACTAACCAAATTTTGGAAGTGTCCTCTAACGACTCTGTACCAGTTGCAGGACGATACGTTTTTATTCAGGATTAAAGTTTTAGGCATAGCAATGCCTATCTTCCAAACTGTCCTGCAGGAGTTGGATCGACCATGAAGGCGCCAAGCTAATCTGGCACTACCTTTGAATTATCATGGTCGATCCATCTCGAGCTTGATGGCGCCAAGCTAATCGGGCACTACCCTTGAATTATCATGGTCGATCCATCTCCTGCTGGATGACGCCAAGCTAATCAGGCACTAACTTTGAGCTACAATGATGGTCGCTTCATCTCCTGCTGTTTAGTGCGTCGGGCTCAGTGGGTGAAGTCCACCCATACAACTGACCTCCGGGCAGACGTCGGCCGCCGTTGGGCCACGCTCATACCACCCACCTGTAAGAGCCTGGTGAAACGGATCCTGTCGGCAGGCACGCTGCCTCGCTGGGTGTCCGCCGGGTACTCCCAGTCCACGTCCAGCCCGTCCAACCTGTGAGTTCTGAGGTACGTGATGACGTTGTTCGCGAACTGAATCATATTCTGCTCCGACGACACCAAGCTGGAAAACTCGGCACCACCCGCGAGCCATCCGCCCACCGCCAGAAGGATTTTCAGATTCGGGTTGGCTTCCTTCAGCGCCACCAGTCGAGCATACCTGCAAATGGAACATCCGTCTACAGTGCTGTGGGTCTACTGCCCAGGGCATGCTGGAGTCATGGGCATCGTTAGAGAGGACACCTTTGCTGGTAAGGCAGAGGTCACACAGGGGCTCAGGGTGGGCAGACCTGACGTGGTGAGAAATTTGAGAAAGCATTTCAGGAACAGAGCCAAAGACACCAAGCAAAAACATTAGTAGAGGTGTGAAGAAAGGCTGAGGAAGTTGGGCAGACTTTAACCCATTTAGTCCCACAGCCGCATTTTGGAGGTATCACCTAACGACTATGTACAAGTTACAGGAGATGGCTCGACCGTGATAATTCAAGGGTAGTGCCAGATGAGCTTGGCGCCTTCAGGCGCCAAGCTCATCTGGCACTATCCTTGAATTATCACGGTCAAGCCATCTCTTGCTGTCGGGCGTCAGGGCTAAATGGGTTAAAGGATATGAGAGATCCATAGTAAACCAGACCAATATCGAAAGGAAATCTGGACGGGGTGAAGCTTTGGGCAACAGAGGTGAATTGAGGATTTATGCATCTTGCTGAGACCACTTTGTATCCGTGTTTGTTTGACGCCTGCAGATCTTTGAAGTTGAGTGATTTCAACATCGAAAATCTGCGTCCACCGGGGGCGAAGATTGGTTGTACACTACTTAACGTTCCAACAGCAACAAGACTTTCTCAGGACGTGCCTGCGCTTCTTGTGAAAACAAAAGCAACCAAACAGAATATTGTAAAGCGCCTATATAATAGAATCTCGCGGAAGTTGTATTGGCCATCGCTTATTTGACCGATCAAAATACCACACCAGATGAACTACATTCTACGGAAGGTGAAAATGACGTACACCAAAATGTCTGGCACGCGGCTGTTAACAAACCAAATGTTGAGAAATACAGGCACGCCAAAAACACAAGAGGACATACACAAGAACACTGTTTTATTTGTGGAATGTACGCACATCAAATCGCCACACGCACATTAAAAACTAAATTCTATGCATGGTGCAAATGACCCGCATCCCATTGTCTCGCACGCACAACTAACTGGTGCGACATAAAAAAAAACAAAAAAACCCAGAACATACCACCGAGATTTTTCTGTTTTTAAAAAAATATGGAACACACAAGTATTGTGACGCAAAATATTTCTGGGCGTCCTAACCTACATCATCAAAATGGTGTCTGGCATTTCCTTAATGTCACTGACACTATCGGTGAAAAGCCACACGCAAAAGCAATCGAAGACTGACACCTGTAGTAATCCTTTAGCTGTCTGTAGCGCTTTTGGGCGAGGTGATTCCGACAGGAATAACCTCGCCTAAAAGCGCTACAGACAGCTAAAGATTTTTAAAATGGCGAAGAAAAGCGGGATAGTGTGCGGGGCTGGGGGTGCGGGGTGGGGTCCAGAATATACCTTGCCCCCTATGCCCAATATTAAAAAAAAATCATTTCATTTCGTTTTATTATTTTATTTTATTTATTTATTTTTATTATTATTATTATTTTTGTTGGGGGTGGGGGTTGAGGGGGGGGGGAGGTTGGGAGGTGGGTGGCGGGAGGGGGGGGGGGGTAGAAAAAATTGTGATGGAAAAATATGCAAAACAAACACTGGGAGTCAAAATCCTGCATGAAAAACACCTGCCTGCAAGTACGAGCTGGTACAAGAGTACCAAGAGAATGTTCAAACTTTGCCGTGATCTGCCCTGACTCTATTTTTCTTGTTTTCACACTTCAAGAAATGCCTTAAGCATTTTAAACACTCGATCGACCCTCGAAATCGTTATTTTCCTGTCTTTCATCTAACCCCGCAAAACGACTTCTTTGGAGCATTTATGTGGAACAATTGCGTGGCGGTATGGGGGGGGGGGGGGGGGGGGGAGAGGAGGAATAGTTCTATCAGCTCCAGTGGAAAAAAATTAATAAATCTTCGTTGTGAGAATACTGTCAAAAACGTACTAAGCATCAAAATATCTTAAAATGATCCTCCTACGTGTTCCTACTCATAACGATTGTGACCGGATGTGCAGAAAAGTCTTAGCTGAGGCAAGACACCACTGATAACCCATTTTTGTCGGCGGATTTTACCAACCAAAGCCTGTCACGGTGAAGATCGCTTTAAGTTAACCTTTCTTTGCGCTTGCAGTCACCGGCGCTGTGAGCTAAGGTCCTCGGGGACGTCTTCGCGCCTAAGACGGCCGCAGTGGGCCCGCGCACAGCCGTGCGCGGGCCCACTGTGGCCGTCTTAGGCGCGAAGACGTTTCGCTACTGGGGCAGTAGACGTCGGAGGCGGTCTCATGAATGAGGGGATCAATGTATACTAGTAGTCAAAACGTAAGGGCCACTTTTTATCGCAGACGCACCGACAACACCACACAAATAATTTAACACTACTTGGAGTCAGTACTTTGCTAATTTATTCAGTAACAATTTCATTTACGTTTTGAGCAAATCAAGCAATTGTAACAACAGCAGTACGTTAGAATGTTCACCCACCCCTCATTTGAAAAGTCACACAAGACTGGTCCAGTCAGTAGCGTGTGCAGCCAAGCATTCAATGCAGCGTTGACGCATGGAGTTCAACAGGGTTCGGAGAGCATGTTGTAGGATCGCTTCCCACTCTTGATACAGAAACTGAGTCAGCTGGGGGACGCCTTGATGTGGGGGGTGGGGGGGTGGGGGGGTGGTTGCTGACCACATGTTGCCCCAGCACGTCCCAGAGGTGCTCGATGGGAGCCAGATCAGGTGAACGAGCTGGCCACTCCATCCTCATGATACCCCGTTGCTCAAGGTACTCATCCACCACACGGGCGCGATGAGGTCGAGCGTTGTCGTCCTGCAGAACAGCATTGTCGCCTATGGCTTGGAGAGCTGGCTTGCTGAGGAGCTGCACAATCTCGTCCCGATAGCGCAGTTCAATCAGGGTGCCTCGGATGACGTGGAGGGGGGTACTGCCTTCCCTGCTGAAGCCTTCCCAGACCATGACTGAGCCTCCTCCGTAGCGATCCACCTCTTGGACGCATCCATCCATGAATCGCTCGCCCTGGCGTCTCCAGACCCTCACCCTGCCGTCGTTGAAGGACACAGTGAACCATGACTCATCAGTAAACAGAACCTGAGTCCACTGGAGTCTGTTCCACCTCACATGTTGACGACACCAGGCAACCCGGGCTCTGCGATGGGCTGGAGTGAGTGATATTCTCACTGCTGCTCTGCATGAAGCCAGGCCAATTTCGCACAGACGTCGGCAGACTGTGCTTCTGCTGACGTTAACGTTTGTAGCTTGCCTCATTTGACGTCGCAAAGTGGTTGACGTGACAGTTCGGTCGCGCAGAGCCGCAAGACAGAGGTATCTGTCTTCCCTTCTGCTGGTGCAGCGCGGGCGTCCTGAGCAGGGTCGTCGTTCTGCCCTTTCAGTTTCTTGGAATCGTGTCAGCAGCCTCTGGATCACTGAATAGGAAATCCCAAGACGTCTCCCAACTTCTCGTCCGGAAATTCCATCCTGCAGCCATGCTAGCGCCCGGCCTTGATCTGCTGGCGTTAGGCTTCGTAGTGTTGGTATGGTTAGGAAAGTGACAATTATGCCCCTACTGTACCGGTATTTGTAGCAAAACAGAAGTGCTCAGTGTTTACGACTAAACCCTTTAGCACGTGTATTACGACTTCACCGATTTTATCCACCTGCCTGCCTTTGGTACGCTTGCCAATATCGCTTTTCACAAAAACTGACGATGTTTCACGTGCATTTGACACGTTCGTGGAAACTGATGAATTGTTGTCTATTGTTCCATGTACAGTGGACTGTCTAAGGTCAACTTTTAACCCATTTGGATCGAAAGAACGTTGTATTTTATTAGCGTACTTGCGACGATAAACAATGACACAAAAAGTGGGGTGGCCCTTAAGTTTTGACCATTAGTATATTTAGAAAACAAGTACTTTTGCTACTATTATGATCTACTCGTTGATCACAGTCAATTCGTGTAAAATGTACTGCCGAGAAAAGATGAACACCACCCTATGCCAGAGGTACAGATCCTCTTGAGCCTCCGCACTTGTGGGGGGGCTCATGAGGATCTATGCCTCTTGATACAGTCACTTTATATGGTTGTCCCTTTGTTGACTGGGGATTTTTGACGTTGAATTTACAATGACTTGAAAACCACACTCGGCGTCCATTAGCCATGAAGAGGTGACCTATAGCCTACTCTAGTGTCCGAGTTGCCCAAGTGTTCATTTGTTCTGATAATGATGAGCTAAAATGTAGGTTCCATCACTAACCCTTTCATCAATGTCATGGTTATGAATCGACCACGGTAGTTCAAGGGTGGTGTCCTAATAGCTTGGCGCCGGACCACGGTAGTTCAAGGGTGGTGTCCTAATAGCTTGGCGCCTAACGGCGCCAAACTATTAGGACACCACCCTTGAACTACCGTGGTCGACCTGTCTAATAAATTGCAATGCAGTGTTGAGCGGACAACTCCTAGATGTTGAAAGTTTGACTCTTTCGGCGCAGCGTGTAATGGAAATGAACAACTAAGGGACTGCATCGTGCACTGCAGAGGATTGTGAGTTTAATCCCTTGACTACCGAGAAAAATGAAAACCATCCAATTGCAAGAGAAACGGAACTATGAGGATCTATGCCTCTCGCTGAAACCACTCGATCTAATTGCGGTTTTGACAACTGTTTGGTCTCGGACGTTGAATTCACAATGACTTCAGAAACACAAACTGCCTCCACTGGCGGTGATGGGGTAAAATACAACAAACTTCAGTTATAACGAATCGCCAGAGTCTCAAATTGTCTCTCGTTGTTATATCTGAAGTTTGTTATAAGCGAAGTAATTAGAACGTAAAGAGTGATGGATTTTGTTCCCGTCGACGACGGCCGATGATATAGCCTTTTGCGCATTGGGAAGTAGACTGTTTTTTTCACATATTTGACCAGATCCGTGCACGTCTTCAAATATTTGACCAGATCCGTGCACGTCTTCAAATATTTGACCAGATCCGTGCACGTCTTCAAATATTTGACCAGATCCGTGCACGTCTTCAAATATTTGTCCAGATCCGTGCACGTCTTCAAATATTTGACCAGATCCGTGCACGTCTTCAAATATTTGACCAGATCCGTGCACGTCTTCAAATATTTGACCAGATCCGTGCACGTCTTCAAATATTTGACCAGATCCGTGCACGTCTTCAAATATTTGTCCAGATCCGTGCACGTCTTCAAATATTTGACCAGATCCGTGCACGTCTTCAAATATTTGACCAGATCCGTCCACGGCTTCAAATATTTGTCCAGATCCGTGCACGTCTTCAAATATTTGACCAGATCCGTGCACGTCTTCAAATATTTGACCAGATCTGTCCACGGCTTCAAATATTTGTCCAGATCCGTCCACGGCTTCAAATATTTGAACCTATGTCATGGGTTTGTGTTTATGCGTTAACTCATTCAGCCCTGACGCTGTACAGCAGGAGATGGGTCGACATGATAATTCAATGGTAGCTTGTAGCCTGTCGGCGCCAAGCTGATCTGGCACTGCCCTTGAATTATTACGGTCGATCCATCTACTGCAACAGGTGCATATTGGTTAGATGACGCCTCCAAAAATTGGGAAATACGTGCGTCCGGCTGAATGAGTTAAGCAGATGAACATTTCCAGTACGTTAAGTTCTTAAACAATTACACCCAGAGACTGATTAAAAAAAATTGCTTATTGTCCCATGAAAGCTACATTACAGATTAGGAGATAGATCAACGGTATGGGTTCAAGGGTGGTGCCAGAATAGCTTGGCGCCTCAGGCGCCAAGCTATTCTGGCACCACTCTTGAATTATCATAGTCAAATGTATTTCAAAGCAATACTGTATCATGATGAAGAAAAGAGTTAATTAGATACCCACATCTCCTGGTCGTTGAACTCAGTGGTAACGAGCTCATTGTTCCGAACATCGGCAAAGGCAAACAAGATGTGAGTGCAGAGGAATGGATCGACGTCCTCGGGCAAGAAGCGACTCGGAAGAGGCCGGAACTGCGACCAGTTGCTGTAGTAACACACACGCACATAGCCCAAACACACTGAAACAGATAAAACACGACCATCAGATTATATTATGACGTGATATGAAATAGGTGTTATTCCTAAATAATTAGAATCAGGACAATTTAAGCCATTAGATTGACCTATTTTACCCCAAGGTAACATTTCCCTAAATGTTTCGAGATGTCAACTGCCTGGACCAGTTGTGAGATGTGTATCGATCGTGATAATTCAATGTTAGTGCCAGATTATCTTGGCGCCATCAGACGCCAGGCGAATCTGGCACACTCTTAAATTATGAGGGCCGCCATGAGATGGCCTTAGCCTCGGCATTAACTCATTCTACCCCAACACCGAAATCCCCAAATTTTGCCGTTGTCCTCTGAAGACTGCATTGGAGTACAGGACACATATCGACCATGATAGTTCAAGGGTGATGTCAGAATGGCTTGGCGCCAGTAGGCGGCAAGCTATTCTAGCATCACCCTTGAATTATCATGGTCGATCCATATATTGCTGTAGTGTGTCTGGGGTAGAATGAGTTAAACCCAAATATCTAACTTGAATTATGAGGGTCGATCCATCTCCTGCTAGAGTGCGTTGGAGTTAAACGGGTTAACGCTTTCAGCGCCAAAACCCTACAGAAGGAGATTGATTGACCATGATAATTCAAGGGTATTGCCAGATTAGCTTGGCGCCTGAAAGCGTCAAGCTAATCTGGCACTACCCTTGAATTATCATGGTCAATCCACCGCCTGAAAGTGGCACATAGTCTTTAGGCAACACTTCCAAAATTCGGGAAATGCACCCGTGGCGATGAAAGGGTTAAGAACATTTTCAGCTAGGTCCTTGCAAGGTTGGACGTACGTCTGATTAATGGTTAACCTCTGTCCAAAAATCACAGAACGGCACACGTATCCTAAACACAAGCGAAATAGAGAAAGGTTGCTGATCGGATTCAAAGACAGAATATCAACCACTTCCCTACCACTGCACGTACATTTGTGTTTCTGAGATCTTTCTTCGTTTAAACGAACAAAAGCCAAACCCGTCCAAAAAACATGGATACAAATTGGTATCAGCAAGAGGCATAGATCCTCATGAGCCCCCCCAGTCGCGGGGGCTCATGAGAATCTATACCTCTTGCAGTTGGATCGTGTTCACTTTTTCTGGGAAGTGAAGAGGTTAAGGACTGACAATGACGATGAGTCTTTATTTGACAACGGTGAAAGGTCTGGTTCGTACAACCAGTTCCCCAGCTTGCCGTCGCTAATTTAAGAATTAAATGCAAATGCAAATATTTTATACTGAAATAATTACAATGTACTACATTAGAAAAACAAGTTGGAGACGACATAGGCGAGCATGTAAACCTTTAGACTTCGTTCCGTGATGTTCAGCCAAACGGAATGGTATTTCGAATAAAGAGTGGGAATATGATATTTTAATATCATTCATCATCATCATCGTCGTCGTCATCTCAGTCGTCTTCGTTGTCGTGATAATGGTCACCAATTTTTTATGCACGCGGGAAAGAGTACTTATCTGCACCTGCCAATTCAGAAGGCATAGAGCCCCATGAACTTTACGGTTTGCGCAGTATGCTGCAGCGTCGAGTTCATAATCCAAGAAACAGAAAAACAACTTTCGCCATTGGTTAATACCTGTGGGGCATTTCATAAAACGTGCTGCCATTGGTCAGTGAGCTCGAAGTGTTGCAACACTTTCTCAGTTGTCACGCTGAGTGTGATGAAGGCGCGTGGCTTAAACTCCTAACTGTGGAAAAAATGAGCACGATACAACTCAAGAGACTTAGATCCTCATGAGCCCCCGCAGTTGCGGGGGCTCATGGGGATCTATGCTTCTTGCTGACGCTACTTTAAATCCATGTTCCTGGGCATCTTTGGCGTTGAACTAAGGAAGAATTCGCGTTAAATTAACAACTATGTCATGATCTGCTTGTGGTGCACGGTTTGAAACCCTCCCGCTGGCAGCCTTTTGCACAAGCATCGTGACAAACTGTTCATACCATCATTCCGGGGGTATGAACCCGCACGAATAATGACTTTTTCCGCACAGCTCGCATCACGCGCATGCCGTTTCAATAATTATGAGCGGTCATTATTCGTAAACAAAATTAAGACGAATCATTAGCAGTGTCTACCAACTGTCTGGCACATGATTTTAAAAGCAAACAAACAATTACTTTGATTATTTTTTCTGTAATATTTCTGGTGAGACCCAAGCCGTATTTTGGGGGCTTTAGGACTGAGCCTAACTCGGCTGCTACGGTATAACGTCTAAGAGTTGTTCACGACAGACGAACACGATATGACAGCTCAGTCAATAGATGTATCTGATTAGGCTGTCGGGGACGGTCAACGCGGCCCTGGACCTTTGCTTTCTAGGTAAAGGACCCGTCTTTAAAATCTGCAGCCACGTACCCAAAAAGGCCATCAGGCCGACATCGGCCCGATGGCCTTTTTCGCATTGGGTACCTCGTTTAGTTAGCAGTCGCAACAGACCATAGTCATGGACCAGATAGCTGAATGGATGTGCCTGATTTTGTTTGGTACTTGAGCCATCTGCATCATTCCCAGGTAGAAATTAACGTACCCATGAATTGCAGTCGTAGTCCGCACACACGCAATGCTTACAATTAAGAACAAAACATTGTCTTGTAGTTGCATCTTTCCATTACGAAAAGATAAACGGCAAACTCTGTATTTGTATGTCTAGTTGGAAAAAAATTTATAAACTGTGTTGAAATTGCCTTTTGTAAGCGTGTTCTTTCTTCGTTGGGATGCTCCTGCGGTGTGTACGAATAGCAGTCACCGTATTTGGTCTGGAACAAGAACACCACGCATAACAGTTACAGATGGCCCTGACAGACCAAACGTCGACCATCGACAGACCGACAATGACAGTTCAAGGATAGTGGTACACCTTCGTGGCGTGCATTTCTTGCTTAGCTTGGCGTCTAGATGGCGCCAAGCTAAGCAAGCGCTTCCCTTGAGCTATCATTGTCCATCATTGCCCGTCCATCTTTTGCAATTGGCTCATACAGCGGAAGCTTGAAAGCTTTCTGTCAGTCAGACGGAAGGACCTCCTCAGACCCTGTTCACAGTTAGCAGCTCTTGCCACGCCACATGTGCGGATGTTCGAGGTGGTCTAGGACCAGCTCATATAAAAGAGGGGCTCCCGATGTTTTCCTCACATCAGCACGCGGTGCAAGACGAGAAAAACACCCGACAGCTGCAAAATCAACAACTCCACTGTGTCTACCTTTCTGTTTAGAATGGCGCTATTGTTGCAGTCTCCAACTAAAGTCGTCGTGCAGAATCTTTGCTGTGGAATCTTCAACAAGACATCAGTTCACAGTCAGTATCCAGACAGACTGCTTTGTAGCGCTACATGTTTGATCTGACTTCGAGGCTTGCAGTACACGTTCCAATAATACAGACATTTGCTAAGCAATCTTCTGACAGTTGTAATCTGATATCGGTTTATCATCTGAGGGTCTCGACATTCTCCGCCATCCTTATTACCTGCAGAGCAGACTCTTCCAGTTACCATATCATAACGAAAGCGTCTTCTAATCTCCGCCTGTAGATCAACCTTGACATTCATCTGCTGCTGTTGTCCGCATCGTGTTTTCGGGCTGACAAAACGTTGCTGTGTTGGTTTGTGTGCACGCTAACATCATGCCCATGAAGCGCCACATGAAGCGGGCCTCCAAGGAGGACATGGCGCTGAGCCCCGAGTTCCATTTTTGCGTGGCCGTGATGGGGGCCGCCGGGGTGGGCAAGACGAACCTTGTCTCCCAGTTCATGCCTGGTCGCAGTCACAGTGCGCACCACAAGCGTCAGGGCGACAACAAGAACACAGTGCAGTACGACCTGTCCTCCGGACACCTAACGCTAGAAGTGGCCGACTCTTTCTGTCCCGACAGCTTCTCTGTACTGCGCCAGCTATTCATCGCCTCCAGTGACGCCTTCGTGCTGGTCCGCCGTGAGATGGCCTTAGTCGCCTGCTCGGCGTTAAACCCTAATCACTAGCCTTCGTGCTGGTGTACTCGGTAGAGGACGAGGAGTCGTTCCACACGGTCATCAGCGTGAGGGAAGAGATCCTGGACGCCAAGGGCACGGACACTGTCCCCATCGTGGTGGTGGCCAATAAGATGGACCTGCATGACGTCACCCGGCGTCAGCAGTACGCGCAGCATGTAATTAACAAGATGGTGGTGTGCGCGGACTGGGGGGCTGGGCTTTGTCGAGACGTCACTGCCCCAGGACAGTGTCAGCGGGTGCCGGGTGTTTTCCGAACTTTTGGGCCGGGTACCCGAGACACATCAGCCAGGTGCGCGCCAAGCTCCAGAGGACAGTATCTGAGACACAGCGAGAGTCCGGGCCGAGAGAGGCGAACCCTTTCTTCAGGTTTGTCAGGCGGGTGCGCACCTCACTCAGACGTCGCTAGAGTGAGGACGATGTTTGTTGGATTTCTCTTTTTTCACAAACAACGACATACTGAACTTGAAACATGTTCCAACGGGAAGTAACTAGGTCGCGAATGACCCTGTCAGCATCTCTGGGGTCTAATCCACTAGTGGTCCTCACGCAATTAGTTTTTTAAACTTCAGCGAGGGAGGGATACTTAACCACTTTACAACTGAAAGAGACATAGATTCTCATGAACGTCTGCATATCGTTTGCCTCTTGCTTGCAAGATGGCTTTACTTCAATTCAATTCATAGACTGAAATTAAAAACACACCACAGCTTAAGTCCTTCACTGCTGAGAAAGGTGAACACGATCTATGATAAACAGACTTTGGTATGATTTTCAGCCCACTTAATCAGATTTCAAATATAAACGATTTGAATTTCAAAAAACTTCTGTAGCTCGCGTGAACTTGCCCTTAGCACCACGTGAATGTTCTGTGTTTACGTACAGTGTGTGAGTGAATGCGGGGTGTAGGGGGGCTCTGGATAGAGGTAGCACCTTTGCTGTTCGGCAGCTGCGTCCTACATAGGACGGACGGGCATCACTGGTCCTCATCCATCTCCTTAATCTCTCTCGTGTTGGCTCCAAGCGCCACACCCTGGCACACCACCTCAGCTGGTGGGCTAAACCACGTGAGGGGATGGTGTTCACATTGCACCACTAGGCGGATGAGCTGTTTCTGACAGCCAACGGCTAGAGGACGGAGGAGATCAGGTTGGATCCAACGGCCAAATGTGGGGGAGTAAACCCTTCAAATCAGGAGTGGAGCCCCGAAGGCAGACAGTTGCCTGTATTCACGCACTGTTCTGGCAGCTCCTGCAGCCAAACTGGTGCCAAACGTACTGCTTTGCATTCCTTTGGATACATCAGCGAGGCCGAGAGGGGGATCTTGACGACTGGGCACCCCATGATCTCCATACACTTTGCCCAGGCTTGCGCCCTGGAGAGGTCACTCCAGTGACTGACCCAGCAAGCGCATATACTCCATTGTCTTCCGAGACAGGATGCCAAACACGTGAGTGAATGCGCGTGAATCACGTGATTGTGCTTGTTGGGTTCAGCTCGCGGCAGCGCTTTGAGCCGATTTTCAATTGGGATAAAACGCCTATTTAATGCGCTGATTTATGTATTTATTTATTATCTAACTGCAAGAGACATAGATCCTCATGAGCCCCCCCGCAGGGGGGCTCATGGGGATCTATGCGTCTTGCTGACATCACTTCGTATCCATTTTCTAAGGACGTTTGTGCTCTTTGGCACTGATCTGACAAAGGGGTTAACATTAACCCTTATCATTCGGAATATACCAGTGTGTGAAATAAGTTTGACTAAAATAGTTCAAGGGTAGTGCCAGAATAGCTTGGCGCCTCTAGGCGCCAAGCTATTCTGGCACTACCCTTGAACTAAAGCCATTGGTCTATATACTTATCTGTAAGTACTATAATGTAGCTTGCATATGGCAGTGTACACATTTGAAGATTTTAGCCTCAGTATGATATGGGTTAATACAGTGAAAATCATATTCCGTCAGTCAGTCTGAGCGTAGATTTTCATAATCCTCCCTCCACAGGTGTACACGCGAATCTAAATCTTTTCCGCTGTCGTATTAGTTACACGTACTGGTTATTTTTGGCCAGAAACCGAGAATCTAATTCTAAATCAATCCCCGGCACTAGCAGGTTGCAAAGAACAGCTGAAAAAAATTGAAGCGATTTCGCGTGAGTCCCACTCTGATGGCAACTGTATTAACCAATTTAGCTCCAAAGCCCTACAGCAGGAGATGGGTCGACCCTGATAATTCAAGGGTAGTGCCAGATGAGCTTGGCGCTTGAATTATCAGGGTCGACCCATCTCCTGCAACTGGTACATAGTCTTTAGGTGACGCCTCCAAAATCTGGATAGGCGGCCGTGGGGTTAAATGGATTAACTCATTCGCGGCCAGCCGCATCCGGATGCGGCTGGCCGCGAATGAGTTAAAGCTGATATTGCGAAATGAGGTCTCAAAAATGCGTCGATCGTATAAATCGAGCAACAACAAGAATGTCACAAATACCTATTAGTATTACCACTCAGGACTATACAATTATTGCCTAAGATACACGTTTACACCCTGGCTGAAAAATTACGACTGTGGAAGGGATTTGTTTTGCTAAAAATAACCGGTAACTGTAGACTAATACGACAGCGACAAATTAACTCTTTTCATGCTGTTCAGCTTACACCCTTCATTCAGCAAAAGATCTTTTAGCAGACGTTAGACCATAGCTGGCTCGCGCGAGGCAGCTAGGGCTGAGTTGGCCCGAGGACCTACAGTCGAATAAGGCAAAAGGTTTTAGAAACTTTCACTGTCAACGACGCTTACAGTGATGATACACAGCTCTATAAGTCAGGCAGGTAGTGTGAGTCAGATCAACGAGATCATCCAGAGCGTGTCACATTGCATTCTTGATGTGAGGCTGTGGACGTCTGAAAACAAGCTCAAACTGAACAAAGGAAAATTGCAAGCCATGAGCATTGCATCACTCGGAATGTCATCTTTTACCGCTTTGCCTCAGCATATCATGATTGAGAACACCACCAGCAGTAAGGACTAACAAATTTGGGCACAGATCTTTTTCTTACTTTGGTCTATCAGTCTGAAATGATCTTCCTAAATCCTTGAAACCCAGTGAGTTCAGTGTCAGTTTTAAACACAATCTTAAAACCCATCTTTTCCCATCTTGTCAGTGTTCATGTGTTTAGTCATTTTCTGTTCTTTTGTGTAATTGTACATGTGGTTTGGGTTTTGTCTCCTTTTGTGTAATATTTTTCTTGTTCGTATGTACGGCGCCTAGAGCATCTAACCATGTATAGGCGCCTTATAAAGCCTCTTTATTATTATTATTATTATTATTATTATTATTATTATTATTATTATTATTATTATGAGCCTATCTAAACCACACACGCAAGTCTGAAGGCACGACCTAGCAAAGTCGCCTGGTCAACGACCTCGGACTAAACATTAGACAAATTTGCCGTGATGGTGATACTTTTGCCTGATGTAGTGTCGGAAATCAAATCCCATCTATTTTTTAACTCTCTCGCCTGCTGTGTTGTGTGCTGTATTCTGGGCCTGACGGCGAGTGATCATTATGTCCGACGACACCGATTATCTCGTTCAGCCCGACGGCCGTATTTCCCAAATTTTGGGAGGCGTCATCTAATGACTATGCACCAGTTGCGGGAGATGGTGTCGGCGTGAAGTTAATCTGGCACTGCCCTTGAATTATCATGGTCGATCCATCTCCTGCTGTAGTGCGTCAGGGGTGAATGGGTGGTAGCTTTTAAAAGATGTTGCGCTATACAAAAACCATTCATTATTTATTATTTATTATTATTATAGCTGTCACCGGTCCTAAATATAACGCCAGATGATCCCGTGCATACGTAACGTTGCTCAAGTCTAGTAAGTGCATGTGCTGGTCTGTGATTTTGGACCTTACGGCTTTTGCCGTAAGGTCCAAAATCACAGACCAGCACACAAATGATGGATCCCACCCCGGCGCTGTGCTCTCCCACTGAGGATGAAAAGAGCGTTTGTCGCCAGCACAAAAAAACCCACAGGTTGTTATGAGACCCTCTCATGGTTCTCAGGCCAAAGAGAGTAAGTCTATGTTTGTGAAAAGCGAGATTTTCATTGATATATTATATACCATGAAAACCTCGCTTTTTTTGTTTCTCCAGAAATGGAGTTATTGCCTTTTGCCTTCACGAGCAAGACAGAATTTAACCTCATCGCTGCCAGTGGCCGTAGACTGTTTTCTGAAGTCTGAAATTCAACACCAAAGATCTGCAACCGCCTAACAAACATGAAAGTGGTGTCAGCAAGAAGCACAGATCCTCATGAGCCCCCGCATACGCGGGGGCTCATGATCATCTATGCTTCTTGCAGTTCGGTATTGGTCGCCGTGTTCTGGCACGGAAAGGGTTAACCTCACCACGTACGATTTACATTTTGTTCTCCTGTGCTTATTCAAGCTTTGAACTACAATGACTGTCCGTTTGAAACGACTGGGCCCCATCTCCGGCTGTCAAAGATATATACTTTTTCTGGCCCATGTGGCCGCAGGGGCACATGAATATCTATATCAGTTTCAGATGGAATGGTTTGACCGTAGAGCTATTTACACAAATGATGAACTTTCTATATCGTTTTTCTAACTGAATTTTTTTTTTTTTTTGACAGATGAGCAAGGTCAACATTATTAAAAGCATTACAAAACATGTCAAAATAGGAGGCCTTTTTGCGTGTGTTTTTAATATTTTGAAATAAAAACATCTGACACCATTGGTGCTGGGTGACTTTTAATCATATTATTTTTTTGTGTGTTTCTGAAAATGTTATTTTTGTTTCTGACCCCATAATACACCGTGAACAACAGCTAAGTTCATTTATGGAAACTTTCATTAACTCGTTCAGCCCGACGGCCGTATTTCCCAAATTTTAGAGGCGTCATCTAATGACTATGCACCAGTTGCAGGAGAAGGGTCGACCATGATAATTCAAGGGCAGTGCCAGATGAGCTTGGCGCCTGTCGGCGCCAAGCTCATCTGGCACTACCCTTGAATTATCATGGTCGACCCATCTCCTGCTGCAGTGCATCGGGCTGAAGGAGTTAACTCAGAATGTCGCACGATGTTTTGCATCCCCCAAAATGGACTTTACATAAGAAGACTGACCTTTGCTGACCTCAAGAGGCATAGATCCTCATGAACCCCTGCAGCCGCAGAGGCTCATGAGTATCTATGCCTTTTGTTGGCACAGATCAGTATGATTTATATCCTGAACTGCATCGGAGCACTTTGGCTGTAGGTAAAATAAATAAATAAATAAATAAATAAATAAATAAATAAATAATAAATCACCGCATTAAATAGGCGCTTTATCCCAATTGAAAATCGGCTCAAAGCGCGGCCGCGAACTGAACCCAACAAGCACGCTCACGTGAATCACGCGCATTCACTCACACACTGTACATAAACAAAGAACATTCACATGGTGCTAAGGGCAAGCTCAAGCGAGCTACTGATCTTTTTGGAAATTCAAATCGTTTATATTTGAAATGCGATTAAGTGGGCTGAAATTGATAGGAATCACCGCGACAAAACCGCTACCGACAGCCAAAGGGCTACACGTGCGCCCGATCAGAGTAGATGATTGTAATCTTATTTCGTAGCTAACAGACGAGTTTGACAGTTCACTGGCCTCCCGCAAACGTGCAGTACCAGCTCAGTGAACTGAATCACACTGTTGCACTCTATGGTGACGGCAGCTATCTAATTGGATGGACAACTCTTTTGACATACATTTTGGAGTTATCCTCTGAGGACTGCATTGCAATTCAGGAGACAGACCGACCTTGATAGTTCAAAGGTGGTGACAGAATAGCTTGGCGCCTATAGGCGCCAAGCTATTCTGCCATCACCCTTGAACTATCATGGTCGAGCCATATCTTGCTGTGGTGTGTCGCGAGCAGAATGAGTTAAGCGACGTTTGCCGTGGATGTATTACGGAACGTGGCTTTTTTTGCATTCACGTTTCATACTGTACCGCAATTCATTGACTTTGTTCGTGAAAAATGCGTTTCTGGACAAGGTCTGTGTTGCTTTGGCTGTCCATAGCGCTTTTTGTCGAGGTGGTTTCTTTGTTGAATCCATCTAATAGACTGACGAGCAAAAAAAAAAAAAAAAAAAAAAAAAAAAAAATTGCGACATTTTTGGAATCATCAGAAACACTGCACTGTCTCTGATGATTCCAAAAAAAATGTCGCATTGTTTGGTTCGAGGGCTTCTGCGTATGTCTCGGCAATAGTACAATACCTGTTGCCAGCAGCAGCTGAAGCGTGACGGAGGAAAGTCCGAGTGGAATTCTGGTATCCATGATGAAACTGGACCGCTGACAGGTAAGAAAAGGTCACCTGAGAAAGGTAGGAAACGCATATACTCTCGCTGCCAATTCGCGCGGACTGCGTTTTTGAACTCATCATAAAATGCAACTTTCAAGATCCCCAGCCGTTAAAAGGAACATGCTGATACCAAGCGGTCTCAGCAAGAGGCATATAGATCCTCATGAGCCCCCGCAACTGCGGAGGCTCATGAGGATCTGTGCCTCTTGCAGTTGTGTGGTGTTCAATCTTTGTCGACATTGTAGGGGTTGATTTCACGCATAGTCCTTTTACGCGAGAGTATGAACTAGAAATATCTTATATTATAACATTATGTTGTCTGAAAGCTGTAGCGTGCGTTGGCCTGTGATTCCGGCTGCAGAATGTAAGGTTCAAAACAACAGATAACAACAGCTTTCGGACTAGGATTGTAGTTGTATTATGTATCGTCTGGCCAAGGATTATTATTACCAGTGTTCTGAAATCACCCTAAATTTGACGTCAAAAATACCCAGCCGTCTAAGGGACATGGCCGCAAAGTGATGTCAGCAAGAGGCATAGATCCTCATGAGCCCCCGCAACTGCGGGGGCTCATGAGGATGTATATCTCTTGCAGCTGGGTAATGTTCACTTGCTCTCGTCAGTGAAGGGCTTTAAAAAGCATTGTTGCTGGAAAACGGTGACGTGAACTTGCTTGTCAGTTTGGTACTGACCCTGCAGACCGAGACTAGGTTGCTGTAGCGGAGTACCTCGCTTAGTGGTTGGCGCAGGACTAAGCTCACGCATGCAGCTGGGCCCTGCTTTGTCTTTCTGTTCATCCCGATCTCACAGACACATACACAATTGTACGTAGAGTAATTTTGCAGATAATGAAGCAGACGCACGAATGATTGGTTCAGTGGACGCAGATTGAGTTTGTGAAATCTTTGTGAAATTCAACGCCAAAGGCCCTATCCCGTCTAAAGAACATGTGTACAAAGTGGGGTTAGCAAGAGGCATAGATCCTCATGAGCCCCCGCAATTGCGGGGGCTCATGAGGATCTATGCCTCTTACAGTTGGGTTGTGTTCTTATTTTTTGGGCAGTTAAGTAATTTAACGTCACCTAAACGTGACTTAGACATACAGCTGACAAAGTCGGCTTCGCGTGTTCGTTCATCTAAAGATATTGTTGTGAGCTTATAAGTAATAACGTATCAATGAGAGCATTACTTACCAAATTATTTCATTCACAAAATCCAGTGTATCACCTTTTGAAAAGCACACACCACAGTCTTACAGGTGAAGAGTATTAACAGCCAAAGTAAACATTAGATCACAATCTGGTTTATATACAGTATTAATTCGCATCCCGTTGTTTGTGACCATACGGCAGTAGCGAGTAACAGGGAAATTTTACACAGTCGTAGGCCCAGCCTATCAAAACATCCTTCATTTAGGGAACTGCTGTAGACGAGCTTGGTCGAAAAGAGACATAGATTCTTACGAGCCCCTGCGACAGCACGGCCTCATGATAATCTATGTCTCTTGCAGATGGAAGGGTTTTGAGGGCCTTTTACATCAAAGAAAAAGGAAACAGCCTATGTGTGGCCCGCGACAAAAAACAGTGTGAAGAATCAGCAGCGAGTTGGGCTCGCCGCATGCCTACGGACAGGCGAATCATTTCATTTCCTTTTGAGAAATTAATTACTGATTTTTATGTATTTCCTGGTGTGATGGTGTCATATTACTGAATTCCTGCGTATTTACGCATGCAACTTTCTTCCCTTATTTGGAGAAATATGACGTTATTCGTTCGAGTTTTAATTATTAATGGAATTGAGTTCCACCAGATGTACAGAAATCTTCGTGACAAAAATGTGTTCGTCGTTATATGCGACTTGTTGTTGTTGATTTTGTTTGTTTAACTCATTCCACCCCAGACACACCACAGCAAGATAAGGATCGACCGTGATAGTTCAAGGGTGATGCCAGAATAGCTTGGCGCCTATGGGCGCCAAGCTATTCTTGCATCACCCTTGAACTGTCATGGTCGATCTGTGTTCTGCACTTCAAAGCAGTCTTCAGAGGACAACGGCAAAATTTGGGGATTTCGGTGTTGGGGTAGAATGAGTTAAATAATTAACACATTCTGCCCCAGGACCGAAATCCCCAAATTTTGAAGTTGCCCTCTGAAGACTGTATTACACTTCTGGAGACAGGTCGAGCGTGATAGTTCTAGGGTGTTGCCCGAATAGCGTGGCGCCTACGGGCGCCAATCTCATAGGCACCAATCGTTTCTGGCACCACCCTTGAGCTATCACGTCCGATCTATGTCTTGCCTTGGTGTGTCGGAGCTGAATGAGTTAAAGTACTCTTAACTTCGGATGTTATATCCGACGGCTGCTACAAGCAGGGTATGTGTGGTGTGAGTTTGTTGTGTGTACTCTTCAGTTGTAATTATTAATTGCAACTTTTAAATTTATTTTTAGTTTTCGTATATCATGTACTGTTTTACTTTTG
Source organism: Semisulcospira habei (assembly GCA_036245525.1). Classification (NCBI taxonomy): domain Eukaryota; kingdom Metazoa; phylum Mollusca; class Gastropoda; family Semisulcospiridae; genus Semisulcospira; species Semisulcospira habei. The sequence continues at coordinate 82,495,048 of BTPG01000008.1, read as the reverse complement.
CCCTGATGTTTGGCTTTGTAAACGCTTACAGCCTCAATCATCTGGAGGTTAAACGCTATATTATTATTATTATTATTATTATTATTATTATTATTATTATTATTATTATTATTATTATTATTATTAATTTATTTCATCATCTTTACAATCTTCTTATTATTATTATTATTATCATATTATTATTATGATGATTGTTGTTGTTATTATTATTATTATATTATCATATTATATGAACATCATCATCATCATCATTATTATTATGATATATCATCATCATCATCATATTATTATTATTATTGTTTTTTTAATTATATAATAATAATAATAATAATAATAATAATAATAATAATAATAATAATAATAATAAAATAATAATTATGGTATTTATAATGCGCTTATCTTATAATAATTATAACTCTAAGCGCGCACTCACAACTCGCACACGCATGCGCACGATTTAGACAATGACTCACGTAACACAAATAGTGAAAATACATTACGACGGTCAGCTTGGGGTGGGGAGTGTGGTGATATAGTGCTAGAACTGTTGAAAGAGGTGAGTTTTGAGGGCGGACTGGAAGGAGGAGAGCGAGTGTTTCTGACGGAGAGAGAGTGGGAGAGTGTTCCAGGTAGATGGACCGTATACTGAGAAGGAGCGGGGGCCGAAAGTGCTGAGTTTGGTGCGGGGGATGAGGAGGCGGAGAGGGTCGGAGGCGGAGCGAGGGAGCGGGGAGGAGTGTAGGGGTGAAGTAAGTTGGAGAGATAGGCAGGAGCTTAGTTGTTCAGGGATTTGTAGCAGAGAGACAGAATCTTGTATTGGATGCGTTGGGGGATGGGGAGCCAGTGAAGGAGCTTGAGCAGGGGAGTGATGTGGTCGGATTTTTTTCTTTCTGAGGACGAGGCGGGCAGCATTGTTCTGGACGCGCTGGAGAGTGAGAGTGGTGGAGTGAGGAAGTCAGGAAAAAAAAAAATAATAATAACATATCATTATCAATATTACAATCTTATTATTATTATTTATTGTTATGGTATTGTTATATCCGACTGTTTTGTTACATTCGCCCTTTTATCGGTTATGCTGACTGTAATTAACCTATAATGACTATACTCGGGACCCGTGAAAAGTTTTTTGTCATATACCAAATTTGTTATTTCCGACCTTGATAAGTTTGGACGAAATATGACTGTCTGTTACGACATACAAAAATGCATGCACGGATACCGATGGCGAAATTAATCCGCGCCGGATTTTTTTGTTTTTTGTTTTTGTTTTTCCTTTCCCAGTGCAAAGTCATTCGTATGCGATTTTTCCTCGCAAAAGTGCCCCTGACCTGTTTTGTTTGAAAGAGAACCACGCTGAGGTTTTTTTTGTTGTCCGCTGAGCCTAATCCCTTCAGCCCACAGCAGGAGAAGACGCGACAGTGATAGTTCAAGGACATTGCCCGATTAGCTTGGCACCTTTAAGGCGCCAAGCTGATCAGGCAATGCCCTTGAACTACCATGACCGAGTTCTCTGCCTTTGTTAGCCGCTTCCTGGCTTGGTTAATTCTTGATTGATTTAAAGGCGAAGAGCCCAAGCCGTCCAAGGACCGTGGACACACAGTATGGTCAGCAAGAGGCATAGATCCTCATGGGCCCCCGCAGTCGCGGGGGCCCATGAGGATCTATGCCTCTTGCAGTCGAGTCTTGATCACGTTTTCCTGACAGTCAAGGGGTTTGGTATCACACGAGTTAATAAAACCCGACCGAGTTTTCTGCCCCTGGCGAGTGTCACAAACGTCGCTAAACTAATGAGACATAATTGCCTTTGAACTATCATGGCCGAGTTATCTGGTCCTTGTTCAGTGTTAACCAGGTCACTGACAATGGACGTACAATCATGTCTTTGAAAGCAGCGTAAATTCAAAACCTATCAACCCCCTCCACCCAAGGAACACGGACACGAATAGGGCCAGCAAGACGCAAAGAACCTCATGAGCATCTGATGATGAGGTTCTTGGCATCTGCTCATGAGGTTCCTTGCCTCTTGCAGTTGGGTGGTGTGCGCCTTTTTTCTGGCAGTGATGATTTCTTGCTTACTCAACCAAACCAAAAAGGAAATGACCGTCGAGACGGTGGTATATGGTTCATTAGACACATGTCGGCGTGTCACTTACGAATGTGATTGGATGCATTAGGAACAGGCTGACACCATTTTATTATCGGGATGTAGTGCACGACACCCAGTTGACTTTGTGGGAAGTCAAAGGGTCATAGGTCTATCTTCATGAGCCCCACATGCACTGAGCCTCTATGGCTGTTGCCTGGATCATGTATGCCAGTGTTCCTAATGTGGCTAGCCTGCGAAGGTAAATAAATAATAATAATAAATCAGCGCATTAAATAGGCGCTTTATCCCAATTAAAAATCGGCTCAAAGCGCCGCCGCGAACTAAACCCAACAAGCACGCTCATGTGATTCACTCGCATTCACTCACACACTGTACATAAACACAGAACATTCACGTGGTGCTAAGGGCAAGCTCAAGGTATCGGAGACATTTTCTAGTAACTAGCAGTAAGCGCCTCACGGCAATTAGCTTTTTATGCATTCCAACAAGTTCACAATGGTGATTGCGTGTGTGTGTGTGTGTGTGTGTGTGTGTGTGTGTGTGTGTGTGTGTGTGAATGAGTATATTTGTGTGTCTGTATGTGTGTATGTTTGTGTGTGTGTGTATGTGCGTTTGAGTGTGTGTTTGTGCGTGCGTGTGCATGTTTGTGTGTGCGTGCGTGCGTACCCTTGAATGATCGTGGTCGATCCATCTTCGACAACACACACGTACCCACCCAGATCAACCGGAATACTGTCTTGTTCCTGTCGACGTTTAACGAGAGTTTTGCGTGCGTAGCGGTGTGCATCGCGGCACAGACCGCGTAAATCACTCTGGACAAGGAAGGGCGAACGACATTGAGAAGCCGATTTTACTAGTCCACTGCCGAGTGATACCCAGTTGCAAGAGGCATTGATCCTCATGAGCCCCCGCAAATGCGGGGGCTCATGAGGATCTATGCCTCTTGCTAACCTTATCCGTATTTTGTGTCTGTTAATGCAGACGAGGTTATCTGACAGAGAATCTCAGTGCAGTGGTTTGAGAGGCATCATATCTAGACACTGACAGAGGAGGGGTTGACGGTCCTCTGTCTTGTAATCTCCTTGGAAATGTAATTACATGACTCATTACGAGCGCCAGCGCGTATGGATGCACGCACATGCACACACACACACACACACACACACACACACACACACACACACACACACACACACACACACACACAATCACACACACAATCACGATCACACAATCACACACACGCGCGTGCTAGAGAGAGAGAGAGAGAGAGAGAGAGAGAGAGAGAGAGAGAGAGAGAGAGAGAGAGAGAGAGAGAGAGAGAGAGAGAGAGAGAGAGAGAGAGAGAGAGAGAGAGAACAATGAACAATGAACAACGAACCTTTATTTTATAACGGTAAAAGTATTTGGTAACAAGACCAATTTTCAAACTTCGAAGACAGAAATGAAATGAAATGAAATGAAACTTTATGAAATGAAACTTTATTTCTGAACGGAAGAAGCAGTTAGCACATGTGCCATTTTTCACGCAGAGAGAGAGAGAGAGAGAGAGAGAGAGAGAGAGAGAGAGAGAGAGAGAGAGAGAGAGAGAGAGAGAGAGAGAGAGAGAGAGAGAGAGAACAATGAACAATGAACAACGAACCTTTATTTTATAACGGTAAAAGTATTTGGTAACAGGACCAATTTTCAAACTTCAAAGAGAGAGAGAGAGAGCGAGAGAGAGAGAGAGAGAGAGCGAGAGAGAGAGAGAGAGAGAGAGAGAGAGAGAGAGAGAGAGAGAGAGAGAGAGAGAGAGAGAGAGAGAGAGAGAGAGAGAGAGAGAGAGAGAGAGAGAGAGAGAGAGAGAGAGAGAGAGAGAGAGAGAGAACAATGAACAATGAACCTTTATTTTCCAACGGTAGAAGTTATTGGTAACAGGACCAGTTTTCAAACTTGCCGTTGCTACATCTACTACATAAATGACATAGACGTGTAAACATACACATACCACACACTGACGCATGTATGCACTCGCTCACGCACGCACGCCCGCACGTACGAACGCACACGCACGCTCACACACACACACACAAACACAAACTTGCACACGCACGCACTTAGACACACACGCACACATACACACACACGCTCTCGGACACGCACTCCAGACATACGTACGCGCATAACGCGTACGCACAAAAATATAAAATGAGTAAAAATGCAAAGTAAAGCAATACACAGAAAATCATTAAGTACATTAGAATTCATACAGCAAAGGCAAATATGTATATATGTGCTCTCTCTCTCTCTCTCTCTCTCTCTCTCTCTCTCTCTCTCTCTCTCTCTCTCTGTGTGTCTCACACACACACACACACAGCATGCCCAGAGAGGGAGCGAGAGAGAGAGAGAGAGAGAGAGAGAGAGAGAGAGAGAGAGAGAGAGAGAGAGAGAGAGAGAGAGAGAGAGAGAGAGAGAGAGAGAGAGAGAGAGAGAGAGAGAGAGAGAGAGAGAGAGAGAGAGAGAGAGAGAGAGAGATTGATTGATTGATTGTACATTGCTTAACGTCCAGACAGCAACAAGGCTTTCTCAGGACGTGCCTGCACTGCTTGTGAAAAAAAAAAAAATAAACAGAACATTGAATGTATGTCGCCAGCCGGTCAAATACATTAAATAAACCTAACACATGGGGCCTAAATAAAGCTAAGACCATTTAGCAACACACATCCAATATCAAGAGCTACAGGCAGTGCAGACAGTAGGGAGAGTTTTAAAAAGGCAAATACAGGTGAATGGACAAAGGGTAGACAGAAACACATGCCCCAGAATAGAGAGAAAAACCCACCCTGTGGGGCTGACCAGGGTGACCCTGGGAACTAAAAAATACCTAACCCCACCCAAGTCCCCCAGGGCAGACCCGGGTGGGGGATAGAGAGAGAGAGAGAGAACAATGAACAATGAACAACGAACCTTTATTTTATAACGGTAACAGTATTTGGTAACAGGACCAATTTTCAAACTTTAAAGAGAGAATGAATCAATGAATCACTGAATCTATGAATCTTTATTTTACAACGGTAAAGATATTAACAATGCCAGAGGCAATGCCATTTTTCAAATCTGCCGTTGCTACATCTACAACACAACAATTACATTACATTAATACATGTATAGGACGAACGCCTACGGTGTGTTGGGGGAGTTGGAGCAATGGTAAGGGAAAAAAAAAGAAGCAAGAGAGCGAGAGAGAGCGAGCGAGAGACTCAGAGAGAGAGAGAGAGAGAGAGAGAGAGAGAGAGAGAGAGAGAGAGAGAGAGAGAGAGAGAGAGAGAGAGAGAGAGAGAGAGAGAGAGAGAAATGAAATGAAATGAAACTTTATTTTCCAAGGATAAAAGAATAGGTGCGCAGACCTGTTTTCATTCTTGTCCTTGAGAGAGAGAGAGAGCTAGAGAGAGAGAGAGAGAGAGCTAGAGAGAGAGAGAGAGAGAGAGAGAGAGAGAGAGAGAGAGAGAGAGAGAGAGAGAGAGAGAGAGAGAGAGAGAGAGAGAGAGAGAGAGAGAGAGAGAGAACAATGAAAATGAACAACGAACTTTTATTTTATAACGGTAACAGTATTTGGTAACAGGACCAATTTTCAAACTTTAAAGAGAGAGAGAGAGAGAGAGAGAGAGAGAGAGGAGAGAGAGAGAGAGAGAGAGAGAGAGAGAGAGAGAGAGCGAGACTCAGAGAGAGAGAGAGAGAGAGAGAGAGAGAGAGAGAGAGAGAGAGAGAGAGAGAGAGAGAGAGAGAGAGAGAGAGAGAGAGAGAGAGAGAGAGAGAGAGAGAGAGAGAACAATGAACAACGAACCTTTATTTTATAACGGTAAAAGTATTTGGTAACAGGACCAATTTTCAAACTTCAAAGAGAGAGAGAGAGAGAGAGAGAGAGAGAGAGAGAGAGAGAGAGAGAGAGAGAGAGAGAGAGAGAGAGAGAGAGAGAGAGAGAGAGAGAGAGAGAGAGAGAGAGAGAGAGAGAGAGAGAGAGAGAGAGAGAGCGAGAGAGAGATGATGATGATGAAACTTTATTTTTCAACGGTAAAAAGTTTTGACAGAAAACAAATCGTCATTTTACAAACTTGCCGTTGCTAACTACAGGATAAAAAGGAAGGGAAACTATAAAATATATATATGTATATACAAAACCCAATAGCATCATTATATACAGAGAAAATAATAATACTCATCACACACACATGCACACACGCACGCACGCGCGCGCGCCGCTCACACATACACCCACACGCACAAACAAACACGAGCACACACACACATGCGCACACACATATAAAAACCATCTGTATGAAATACATGAGGTACAGGAAATATTACAGTACCTGAGAAACGTACTAAGTCTGACTCATCAGGTAATCAAAAAGTTTTGTTTTAAAACTTCCTGGTGAGGTAATAGTTTTCAAATGTGCAGGGATAGAATTCCAAGCAAACGGACCAGAGAATGACATACTAGTTTTAAAAAGGTCAATTCTTGGCAGTGGTAGGGGTAAGGTATTGTTTCTTGAGGTCCGTTCACGTTCTTGGTGAGATATAAATTTACTGATTAGATACTGGGGTGTCATATTATTCAGTATCTTATGCATAAAGACGCATTTGTTTAATGTAAGTTGCTGACGCAGACCGATTGATTGATTGATTGATTGTACATTGCTTAACGTCCCGACAGCAACAAGGCTTTCTCAGGACGTGCCTGCACTGCTTGTGAAAAAAAAAAAAACTAAACAGAACATTGAATGTATGTCGCCAGCCGGTCAAATACATTAAATAAACCTAACACATGGGGCCTAAATAAAGCTAAAACCATTTAGCAACACACATCCAATATCAAGAGCTACAGGCAGTGCAGACAGTAGGGAGAGTTTAAAAAGGCAAATACAGGTGAATGGACAAAGGGTAGACAGAAACACATGCCCCAGAATAGAGAGAAAAACCCACCCTGTGGGGCTGACCAGGGTGACCCTGGGAACTAAAAAATACCTAACCCCACCCAAGTCCCCCAGGGCAGACCCGGGTGGGGTTGACGCAGACCGAGAATGTTTAAATGTCTAAATTTGTCTGTGGTAGGGATGGGGCGTCTATCTATCATTTTTACAGCTCTTTTGTATATGGAGTTTAATCTCTTCATGTGGACATCACTGCAGCCGTCCCACACTGTGGAGACATAATCAACATGGGACTTTATATGAGCATGAAAAAACAATTTACGGGTATTTGTATCCGTTACATGTCTAAGCTGGGACAATAAGAAAGTGTTTTTAGCAATGGTCTTACAAACAGCATTTATATGGGTCTCCCAGCACAGTTGTTCGTCAACATGTATTCCTAAGAATTTACGCTCAGTGACTTGTTCAACAGGTTCAGCGTTTAATTGTAATTGTAATGGCTGTAGTCGGCGTTGATGTTTTTGTCGCGTGGCGATTAAGATACTCTTTGTTTTTGCTGGGTGAAGAACCATATGGTTCTGTCTACACCAGTCAGATACCTCATTGAGACTGCATTGTAAACTATGGCTAATGTCCGTCGTTTTTTTTGCCAGAAACATGAAGACTCGTATCGTCAGCAAATAGATTACAATTAACGTCAGAATTAGTGATATGCAACGGTAGATCATTAATAAATAGTATGAATAGAAGAGGGCCCAAAATAGATCCCTGGGGGACGCCGTATTTTACACTTCCTTGCTTAGAGTATCTTCCATGGGCGTACACCATTTGTTTTCTGTCTTCGAGATATGATCGGATGCTATAGCGGTTGCGTCCAAGTGATAAACGGTTAGCTTATTTAGGAGAATGTCATGGTCCACAAGGTCAAACGCCTGTTTAAGGTCTAAGAAAACTGCTCCTGACATCAGGCTTTTATTGATTGATTCCAGCCAGCTATCTACAATATGTGTCAGTGCTGACTGACAAGAATGTTTCGGTCTAAAACCAGACTGGTGAATATTAAGTAATTTACCTTTTTCCAGAAAATCAAGGAGATGTTTTTGAATGTGCTTTTCAAGGGGTTTTGACAAAGCTGACAGTATGGAGATTGGACGATAGTTATTAATATCTTCAAGATCTTTAGATTTAGGGATTGGGATTACCTTTGCTTCTTTAAGAATGATTGGAAATGTACTTTGCTTTATGCAGAGGTTGAAGATATATGTTAGTGATTCTACTGTATACGGTAATGAGATTTTTAGGGTTTCATTATCAATACCATCAATGCCAGCAGACTTTTTGTTGGGCATGCTAGAAATATATCTGCCGACTTCCGCAACTGTAATATCAGGGATGGTGAAAGTATTTGATATAGTTGTTTTTTTTAAAGTGTTCTCTGAGAGAACTCGGCACTTCATACGGTTTACTGTTATTTGCAGCTGACAATGCCACTATTTCGGCTGTCGTTAAGAAATGGTTATTTAATATATCAGCTGACATATGAGACGGGATTTCGGGTGCTGATTTACCCTTCGTTATGACGTTCAGAGCTTTCCAAACAGATGCCGTGTCATTTTTGTCTCGAATCATTTGTTGGAAAAAAGACTTCTTAGACGCTCTAACTAAATATTTGACACGATTGCGTTGTTTTTTGTATTCTTCGTACTTTTGCTCTTTTTTCAGTTTGTCTCTAAATGACATGGCCTGCTTGATATCCGCTGTTAACCACGGTGGTATGGTGGAATGTTTAACTCGTTTTTCACGTATTGGCGCATGTTTATTGAGGACACTGAGAAACAGATCCATCCAGCACGACAAGGCACTGTCAGGAGATTGGTGATCATAAACCTCAGTAAACGGAGCATTGTGCAGGTCCCACAGAAATTCGTCTTTATTAAAGTGTTTAAAGGAGCGATATTTTATAGTTTTATGTTTTTTAGTTTTTTGCTTGTCTAGTTTCATGGAGACGTTACAACATACTGGATTATGATCGCTGACAGCTAAGGAGGGAACCTGCACATTTGATATTTTATCGTCATTTGTCACGTAAATGTGATCAATTACGGTTGAGGATGTAGATGTGGTTCTAGTGGGTTTTTTAACTAATTGTTTTAAACCGAATAAGGCTGTTGTTGATGCCCATGCAGCATGGTGCCCTTTGGGCTTAAGTAGGTCAATGTTAAAGTCTCCCAGAAGAACAATGTTATCTTTACTTTGATTAACTTTATCCATCATTTCTACGAAGTCATCATACCAGTCCCAGTTGGCTGCTGGATTTCTATAGATAAAGCCAACCAGGACTGAGGGGGATTTAGATGTTTTCACCTCGACCCATAAACTTTCAACTTCGGCTGACTCTAAGTCCTGTCGTCGTTTAACGTTACTAATTATCGAATCATGTATATATACTGCTAGTCCAGTGTGCTGGGGACTTGAGGCATCTCTGCGGAGTACTGAGAAGTTTGGGACTGAGATGGAGTTATCCCTGACAGTGCTTTTGAGCCTCGACTCGGATACACCAAAAACATGAAAATGTGTTGGCGTGTTCAAGAACACGGACAAATCTGGCACCTTATTAACTAAATGGTAAATGTTGAGGTGACCAATTCTCAACTCATCAGGTCGTTGTGGGGCAGTTTTTACATTATATTTTGGCATGTTGGTAACAGAACAAACGTAGCAATAATATTAAAAAAAAATAAAATAATGTCAATGTATAAATGAATAAGAAAGCGACAAGAAAACGTAGGAAAAACAACAGCAACAACAATAAAGCAAAATTAAAATGTTTTTGACTCTCGTGGTCAGAGTCCGCTGCGAGTTCGAATTGCCTGGTAATGTCAGATACAAAATAAAAGGCTCGACAGCTATGTAGAAAGAATCAGAAAATAAAGAAACACTTCCAAGCGCACCTAGGCACGCTTGTCCGATGCTGCAGTTCCTAACTACTAATACAGTAATAATCGCACATCAAAATAAAATGGACTTCTATAATTTAAAACAAAACAAAAAACAAAAAAGTCACTGCGACTTTGAAATCAAGCACAGCTAACTACGGACAGAACAAAACCGCAGTCATTAAAGTCGAAAATGTAATTCTAGATAAAAAAAAAAGCTCAATTCAACTCGACTCGAGGATTAATGTCACAAAAAGATCCACGAAGCACGCACAATAGAACTTTGGCAAGGCTGCGAAAAAACTACTAAAAAACAAAAACAAAAACTGTCTGAAATACACGCTGTCGAATAAGAAGAGTGTGTCCTATGACTGTCTAACACAAGCTGTCAATCTAGAGACTCGTGTCCTAATGTCTGGCGCGTGGTCTGAATTTCTGCAGCAGAGAAAACAAGGCTGCGCAGTCACTTTCACTAAGCTGGGGCACTCCTGGGGGCGGGGGTAGTGGGGGATATGGAAATACGGAGGGATTAGAGTACGGGTACACCGGTCGGCCGTCTGCTACGAAGATGGGGGGGCCCATGGTTGGTGTGGAGTAACCGTAGGGTGGCCGCTGTGACTTCTGCTCCGGAGCAGTTCCGGCCTTTGATCCACCGCTATGTTGGGTGACTAGCGGCGTGCAGTCGGCTTGACTGCAGTCTTTTTCCACAGTATGCTCCTGTCGGAATCGGGGTGCAATGCTGGAACTGACTGGGCGCGAGAGCGTCGGTCTCTTTGAGGCTCTTTGTCTCTGGCACCAGACTTGCCGTGTGTGTCACCGTGCCCGGGCAGCTGTTCATGGTGGCGAGACTTTGGGTGATTTGGTTCTGGCCGGGCTGCGTTGTTGGAGGTGCGGCCAGAGTACGAACGCTTGATGTTGACAGCGAGAGCACTGGTGCCCCGCTTGTTGGGATGGATGGCGTCTCTGAACCAGCCGCTCTTTACCTCGCCGGTTCTTGTAGAGAAGGCGTAGTCATTGTCAACAAAGTTGACCTTGAGGGATGCGCACATTTCCCTGAGGCAGAGGTTGGTGTCAGTGATGCATGGGTCTGGCTGCTGACGCTGGTTGTTCGTGGGCAGGATGGAAGACATGGAGATTTCTGCCTTGGGGAAGACTCGTCTGGCAGCAGAAATCACATCCTTCCAGCCCTTCTTGTCGATGACGAACCCACGCTTACAGTCGTTGATGCCAACGTGTATGACGATTGTGCTTACTGTATTCGTGGGTTCGGCATCATGAAGGCGCTGTAGAATGTGCCTTGTCAGTGCCAGTGACGGACATCAGCTTTCCGTGCAGACCGCGTAGGACAGAGTCACCTAAAAGCAGCGTCTGGGTGACAGGCTTTAGCTCTGGAATCCCAGTACGGTCGGTGGGTTTGTCAGAGCCTGGAGAGGGTCGGGGTGTTGGTACCGGCTCCTTGTGCTCGGGCGTTTGCCGGATAGCAGTGTTGTCGTGAGCTGGACGCAGGGGTTCAGATGTGGTCGTGGTGGCAGGGGATTTGAAAGTGGCAGGCGATTTTTCCGGCGCTTGCTTTGCCACGGTGTTGGAGGGGGGAGAAATGCCTTTCTTGCTGCCTTTCTTGCCGGTCCTCGATCCCTCCTTCTCCCCCTCCAGCTGGGTGATTCGTTGTCGGAGGTGTCTAATTTCAGTTTGCAGCGCATCCACCTCAATATTGTAGGCGTGGCGGATCTCTCCAACTGCTGACCGGAGAGCAGCTATCTCTGCCATTACGCGCTCCATGGCCAGGGGGTCTGGGTTGAGAACAACAGGGCAGACCGTCTGGCACGCAGACTCGATAACCATGACATCAGCAGGGGCAGGAGGCTGAGTGCCAATGCCACCGACGTCAGATGTGATGGCAGCACAATCACTGTCGATGCTGTCGTTGGTTATGGTGCCAGCGCCGCCGACGTCGGAGGTAGGGGCAGCACTAGCTTTGCTGACAATGGCAGAGATAGTGATAGCGCCAGTGCCGCAGTTGTCGGAGGTGAAGGCACTGTTGTTGCAGTTGTTGTAGGTGGTTATGATGGTAATGCCAGTGCCGCCGACGTCAGACGTAGGGGCATCACTAGCTCTGTTGTCGCTGTCGTTGGTGGTGAAAGTGCCAGTGCCAGTGCCGCCGACGTCAGACGTAGGGGCAGCACTAGCTCTGTTGTCGCTGTCGTTGGTGGTGAAAGTGCCAGTGCCGCCGACGACTGAGATAGGGGCAGCACAAGCTCTGTTGTCGCTGGTGTTGATGGTGCCAGTGCCGCCGACGTCTGACGTAGGGGCAGCACTAGCTCTGTTGTCGCTGGTGTTGATGGTGCCAGTGCCGCCGACGTCTGACGTAGGGGCAGCACTAGCTCTGCTGTCGCTGTCGCTGGTGTTGGTGGTGCCAGTGCCGCCGACGTCTGACGTAGGGGCAGCACTAGCTCTGTTGTCGCTGTCGCTGGTGTGGATGGTGCCAGTGCCGCTGATGTCAGACGTAGGGGCAGCACTAGCTTTGTTGTCGCTGTCGTTGGTGGTGAAAGTGCCAGTGCCGCCGACTTCTGAGGTAGGGGCAGCACTAGCTGTGTTGTTGCTGACGGTGCCAGTGCCGCCGACGTCAGACGTAGGGGCAGCACTAGCTCTGTTGTCGCTGTCGCTGATGGTGCCAGTGCCGCCGACGTCTGACGTAGGGGCAGCACTAGCTCTGTTGTCGCTGTCGGTGATGGTGCCAGTGCCGCCGACGTCAGACGTAAGGGCAGCACTAGCTCTGTTGTCGTTGTCGGTGATGGTGAAAGTGCCAGTGCCGCCGACCTCAGACGTAAGGGCAGCACTAGCTATGTTGTCGCTGTCGGTGATGGTGCCAGTGCCGCCGACGTCTGACGTAGGGGCAACACTAGCTCTGTTGTCGCTGTCGCTGGTGTTGATGGTGCCAGTGCCGCCGACGTCTGATGTAGGGACAGCATTAGCTTTGTTGTCGCTGGTGTTGGTGGTGCCAGTGCCGCCCATGTCTGACGTAGGGGCAGCACTAGCTCTGTTGTCGCTGTCGGTGATGGTGCCAGTGCCGCCGACGTCAGACGTAAGGGCAGCACTAGCTCTGTTGTCGTTGTCGGTGATGGTGAAAGTGCCAGTGCCGCCGACCTCAGACGTAAGGGCAGCACTAGCTATGTTGTCGCTGTCGGTGATGGTGCCAGTGCCGCCGACGTCTGACGTAGGGGCAACACTAGATCTGTTGTCGCTGTCGCTGGTGTTGATGGTGCCAGTGCCGCCGACGTCTGATGTAGGGACAGCACTAGCTTTGTTGTCGCTGGTGTTGGTGGTGCCAGTGCCGCCCATGTCTGACGTAGGGGCAGCACTAGTTCTGTTGTCGCTGTCGGTGATGGTGCCAGTGCCGCCGACGTCGGAGGTAGTGGCAGCACTAGCATTGTTGTCGCTGGTGGTGCCAGTACCGCCGATATTGGTGATAGAGGTTCTGTCGCTATAGGTAGCACCCTCGGTGTCGTCCATGACGGTGATGGTCTGGGTGTCGGTTACTGACAGGCTGGTGTCAACTGAAGAGGGCGGTGACGGTAGCGCCAGCTGACTGTGACCAGACTGAGCGGTCAAGGTGTTGACGATTTCTCTCAGCGCAGCAAACTCCCTGTCTACCCACTGGCGGCAGGACCTACCCTGAACCAGAAAACTGGCTGTGGTGTAGTACGCATGTATCACAAGTAGTTGCCGCTTGCCGTCCTTTATCCGTATGGTTGAGTGCACTAGGTCTTTCGGCAGGCTGGTTGTATCAAGGTCAATTTGTTGTTCAAAGGCGGTATGGTTTTTCCCGTAGTTTTCCCACGTTGTTGTGACACCTTGGGGCTTGAACTCGCCAATGTAGCGAAGATGTAACACCTTTCGCCACACTGGTAGTTTGCCATGTTCAGTGTTATACGTGATCTGAATAGGGTCCAAAGTCCGTCTAATCTCTTCCACACTTGCCTGCGTAAATGTTAGTTTGGACCGTGTGGTTGGGCCCATCTTGCCATCTGGCTAACATCACAAGCAGTGTGAGCCTCTCAAAGACAAAACACAGATTAGCACACACCTGGCCTTGACACCTCACTGTTGCCGTGGCAGACGAGGACCAGGTGGTGAGAGAGATCTTGCCTGTGCTATTGTCACTGTCCCCAAGTCGCCATGCCAGCTGTTGAAACGTGCCCGCAGGCCCCTGCAGATGCACTCAGGCGTGAGGGGGGAGTTGAGCTCCCGACCCCATTCACAGCTGGTGGGCGTGAGAGCACAAGGGATTAGGCAATTGGCCGTCAGAGGTGGCGGCAGGTGGCGGGGGCCGTAGGCTGCCTGGCGCCAGGTACAAAATCTCTATAGTAAGACAGGTTTCATGGCTGATCGAATAAGATAAAGTTTGTTCAGTTCATATTTTAAAGTTTTAAAAAATGTGAAATAGGGAGAAAAATATAAGAAAGTATATTACAGAATACCTTGGTTTCGGCGCAAGGGGTCCGTTTAGGATAACCAGCACACACACATTGTACACAAGTTCACACAAAGCAATTTACCTTCCGCATGTTCAGTGAAAACTGAACCGATGAAATTGAAAACTATCGTTTCACAAATCCCAATTAGGCAAAATTAGGATCGCAATGTTTATATGCAAACTGTACTCACGCGTTGCACAAAATCACACACAATCCTATAATAACGTAATCCACATGTGTCTATCCAAGAAGAAAACACAACAGTACTCCATAATAGTGCACAGTGTTTTCTCGTCACGGTTGGCTAAACTGCGGAGCTCCGCTGACTGCGACCGCTCTCTTCGGCAGTCAGAGAGATAATAAGAGAGAGAGAGAGAGAGAGAGAGAGAGAGAGAGAGAGAGAGAGAGAGAGAGAGAGAGAGAGAGAGAGAGAGAGAGAGAGAGAGAGAGAGAGAGAGAGAGAGAGAGAGAGAGAGAGAACAATGAACAATGAACAACGAACCTTTATTTTATAACGGTAAAAGTATTTGGTAACAGGACCAATTTTCAAACTTCAAAGAGAGAGAGAGAGAGAGAGAGAGAGAGAGAGAGAGAGAGAGAGAGAGAGAGAGAGAGAGAGAGAGAGAGAGAGAGAGAGAGAGAGAGAGAGAGAGAGAGAGAGAATCAATGAATCAATGAATCAATGAATCAATGAAACTTTATTTTACAACGGTTTAGGCATTGACATCGTCATCGACACAGCCATTTTACAAACCTGCCGTTGCTAACAACTACAAGACTAACTACAAATATACATACATATAAGTAAACATAATACTTGCAAAGAGATGACAACACTATTCACATAGACAGACATACTCATAGACTCACAGACACCCCCCACCCCACCCACCCCCCTTCACACATAGACAGAGCTAAGTAGTCCAAATGATAATTGAAAAGGATAACAGACTTAATTGGGAATAAATTGGACCCAGCATAAAAAGAAACATATAATACAAGTGGTTGAGTCATCCCTACGAGTGATCCACAAAATATTTGAAGAGACCCTTTTTAAAACAGGCTAGCGAGGAGGCGGATTTTACATGGTCTGGAAGGGCATTCCAGATAAGTGCCCCTGAGAAGGATAAGCTAGTTTTATATAGATCGATCCTTGGTTTTGGGACTATGAAAAGCTTTCTGATGTTTCCAAGCTTGGACTCAGACTTACGGAACAAAGTGGAGATGTACTCAGGTGTTTTGCGTTTCCACACTTTGAACATAAAGATTGCTTTGTTATATTTAAAATGATCTTGAAGTGGCAGGAGACCTGCTTTTGAGAGCTTTTCTTCAGTGCTAAGGTGTTGATCAGGGCAGATTATTTTGGCCGCTCGTCTGTGTAGGGAATTGAGTCTCTTTAAATGGACCTCACTACACCCATCCCATACCGATGACGCGTAATCGATATAAGAACGTATGTGAGCGTTATAAAATAGTTTACGGGTATCTGAATCAGTATAATATTTCAGTTTTGATAACATAAAGAGATTTTTGGCTACTATTTTGCATAAGGCGTCTGTATGAGCTTGCCATTTTAGCTGACTGTCGATTTTAATCCCCAGTACTCGATGTTCATTTACCTGTTCTACCTGACTACCTTTAAGTGAAAGGTTAAGTAATAGAGGCATTATCTGCTGTTTTTGGCGCGTGGCGACTACCATCGATTTCGTTTTGGCTGGATGAACAACCATAGAATTGTTTATACACCAAGCTGAGACTTCATGAAGACTTTGTTGTAGGTTGTCGGAAATTACCTGTATATCTTTACTAGTAGTATGAACTGAGGTGTCGTCAGCAAAAAGGTCGCATTGTACATCTTGGCAAGTAATATGTAGAGGCAAATCATTGATAAATAAGCAAAACAGTAGAGGGCCCAGTACAGACCCTTGGGGCACACCGAAGCTTACATCTTTGAGAGAGGAGTATGAGCCATGAACAAGAACCTTTTGTTTTCTTTTAGTAAGGTAAGATGTGAAAAAAGCAACTGCGTCTCCGTTATTGAGGTATGTGTGAAGCTTAGCAGTCAGAATAGTATGGTTAATCAGAACAAAAGCATTCTTAAAATCCAGATAGACTACTCCTGTTAACTGTGACTTATTCATACCCTTGAGCCATGTGTCAACAAGGCGTGTAAGTGCTGTGTGGCATGAATGCTGCGGACGAAATCCGGATTGGAAAGGGTGGAAGAGCTTACGGTTTTCTAGGTAAGCAAGCAGGTGTTTATGAACGTGCCTTTCCAGTGGTTTGGACAAAACAGATAATAAAGAAATAGGCCGATAATTATTAGGATCAGAACGATCTTTTGTTTTTGGAAGTGGAATTACTTTGGCATATTTAAGTTCGTTAGGAAAAGTGTTATGCTGGATACAGAGATTATAAATATAAGTTAAGGATTCTACAATGTATGGGAGAGACAGTTTAAGTATTTTCGGGCTGATGTCATCAGGCCCCGAGGACTTTTTATTTGGAAGGTTACTTATAAGTAAACCCACTTCATGAACAGCTAACATAGGGATGTTGAAGGGGGCTGTGCCCATTGTTCTTTGTTGACAAAACTCAGACAGCAAATTTGAACGGTGATAAGTGTTATCCTGGCTTGGCGATATTAGAGATTTGGCAATCGAAAGAAAATGGTCATTGAATGTATCAGCAGTAAGATTAGTGGGAATGGTAGTTGCGGTACTTGGAGACCCCCTAGTAAGTGTGTTTAGAAGGCGCCATATAGTAGAGGTATCTTTGCTGTCTTTAACCGTGTCACGAACTAACTTTTTTCTTGCCTCTCTGATCATGTATTTAACACGGTTACGCTGTTGCTTATATTCAGTGAACATTTTATTGCTACGTAGATCGTTTCTAAGCGCCATCGCCTGCATGATTTCCGGAGTAAGCCAGGGAGGAAGAGTGTTAGATTTTACCCTCCTCTCGCGGAGAGGAGCATGTTTATTAAGTACATTTAGGAAAAGAGAGTACCAAATACTGAGGGCGGTATTAGGATCATAGGACAGGAGCACGTCATTAAAAGGAGTATTTTCTAGATCAAATAGAAATTCGTCTTTCCTGAAGTGTTTGAATGTCCTATACGTTATAGTTGTATGGCCGTTCTTTTTTGGTTTAGGGAGTTTAGAAGACCAGGAGCAAGCCACAGGATAATGATCACTAACACTAAGATTTGAGACATCAACGTCAGAGACGGCTTTGGGTTTATTAGTATATATGTGGTCAATAAGCGTGGAAGTAGTTGGAGTAATTCTGGTGGGTGATTTCACTAACTGTACTAAGCCAAACAGAGATGACGTTGAGCCCCAGGCGGGGTGCGGCTTAAGTAAATCTATATTAAAATCGCCCAATAGAAGAATGTCGGCCTTCTTTTTTAAAGCTCTGTCAAGGTTATGACTAAACTGATCGTACCACTCAAAAGTTGAGGCGGGATTTCTATATAAGAACCCAATTAATACCGGTTTTGATTTCGGACACTTGACTTCGACCCATACGCACTCCACCCCCATCATTTCTAGGTCGACGCGTCGATGAACTAAATGCTGGATAGAATTATGAATATAGACAGCGATGCCAGTTTGACCGGGAGACAAGGGGTCTCGTCTAATAACTGAAAAATTGGGGATACTGATTGCTGCATCGCTTACACAGGAACTCAGACGCGTCTCACTGAGTCCAAACAGGTGGAACGGTGTAGGATCGTTAATATATACAGATATGTCGGCTAGTTTGTTGTACAAATGAAACACATTGAGGTGCCCTATTCTCATAACTGCACCTTTGATGGAAAATTCGCTTGGACTTATTACAAAATACAGAGTGCACAAGATAAACAATGAAGAAACAATTGAATACAGAAAAACACGGAAATAAAAAATACTATAAAACTATAAAACGATAAAAGGCCACGTAATTGAATAAAAGTCCTCCAGAGAACAAGTAGCAGTTAAGCTACTGAGCTCTCAAAAAAAACTCGCTGCGGGAGTGACTGAACCACAAGAAAAAAGTGACGCAACTTGAAACGCCGCATGGAACACCTGTATGTTCGGCTGTCACTAAGTTCCCTTCTTTGTCGTTCCAGTACAATTTTAATTAAATCACTCAAGCTAATAGTCTGTCTCACTGTAAAGACACGAAAGAGGCTGAAAATTAAGTCTTTCTTAAATGAGCACAATCTTTACAGTGCAAAACTAACACAGTCTCTGGTGGTAACACTCAATGTTACTGTCACATCAGTTTATGACCAACGCGGCTAGAAGGTAGAACCAAAGTAATCAATAAACAGCACAGTGGATGCAGACAATAACGTTGGTAGTCACTCTAACTGATTTACGGTAAGAACAAGTTACATCTGTAACAATAGCAGTCAGCTTGCCGTGTTCGTGTTCACAATCACCAAATATAAACGTCTAATTAAAGCGTCAGTAAATCAGTGATGAACTAGTTCAACAAATGAAAATTAACCCTTTTGTTCATGCATCCACCGGTGCTGTTTGCAGCATCGGTGGTTGCATGCACAACGGGGTTAAGCAAGTTAGTGGCAGATAAATCCCTGTAGGAAAGGCTGCGGTTAACTTGTCAGTTGATATCGCAGCTAATCAGTTAATAGTAGACACCACCTATTAACCCAACAATGGACAATTAATCCTCCTGTTCATGCATCCATCGGTACTGTTTGCAGCATGTACTGTTTGCAGCATGTACTGTTTGCAGCACCGGTGGTTGCATGCACAGGAGGGTTAATGAGATTATTAGCCGGTAAAGCCCTGAATGAATGGCTGTAGGAGCTGCGCAAGCATGCGCATCCTCTGCGTTGCGTCTAATCCGGGTGTAATGGCAGGGCTCTCCCACCCTCTGGTCGGTGTGGGATTAGCGGTGGCGAGGGCGTGAAGGGCGCTGTTAGAGCCTTGGTCGGAGGGTGGAATGCGCGGAAATTCGCGTTCTGACGGAGTGAACTGCCCGGCGTGACCTTGCTGGGGACAGAATGTCGGGGGGTAACCAGGCTGGGCAGAGTTGTAACTGGCATTGTCAGACATGTTGAACTGGGTTTGAGCAGAATGGGCTTGGCAAATTTGAGACTGTTGAAAATGGGCTTGAACGTGGTTGGAATTAGCTTGGCTGGGAGGGGTTTGGTTGTTGTGGGGGTGGGCGTTGATGTGGGCATGGTTGGGGTGGGAATGGTTGGGATGGGTATGGACTTTGAAATTGTTTCCTCCATTTGCTTGTCCCCATCCTGTGCCCCTGCCAGAAGCCTGATTCTGGTAGTGCTGTGGTCCTCGATTTTGAGGGTTGGTAGGCGCATGACGATCCGCTTTCGGCACATCGTATCCCGGTGAGCGGCGTGCTGCTCCGGCGAACCTGATGGCGAGTGCCAGTCGCTTGGTGCCTTCCTCTGTCAGGTGACTTCTGTCTCTCTGGAACAGAGTCTGACGCGGCGCAAGATTAGCTGTCAAGAAACGGGGGACATGGTCGATGTAGGGGATCTTGACCTGCTCACACACAGCCCTGAGATTGTCGTTGGAAGCAAACACAGCCTTTGCCAGGTAATGTTCAGTTCCACCTGGAATAATGCAGGATATGTACACAGCGGCGCTGGGAAAGGCTGAGCGTAGGAAACGGAAGAGCTGGTCCCAGGACTGCTTGCTGACGGCGCCCACTTTGCAGCTGTTGATACCAACATGCGTCGTCACACGGCGGATGTGGGGCATTGGTGGCAAAGTGCGGAGCCACTCAGTGACATCAGCTACAGTCAGGCCGGAGACAGACAGATTCTGTACAAGGGCACCGTCGACAGACATCCTGCGCTCGTCAACACCTTTCAGCACAGAATCCCCGATTAACAGCGTGTTGACACCTGGTCGTACTTGCAGGAGCTGAAGCTGTTCTAGGGGTGCATTGTCCTTAGCGCTGATGTTACTGTCGTTGGTAATGCGGGTGGAGGTAGAGAGAGAGAGAGAGAGAGAGAGAGAGAGAGAGAGAGAGAGAGAGAGAGAGAGAGAGAGAGAGAGAGAGAGAGAGAGAGAGAGAGAGAGAGAGAGAGAGAGAGAGAGAGAGAGAGAGAGACTGACTGACTGACTGACTGACTGACTGACTGAAACTTTATTTATCAAGGATTGAGATATTAGGCGCACAGGCCTTTCTTCCAATCTGTCCTTGCTACATCTACTGACATATAATAACAGGCAAAGCTACATTACACTCACAAACAACATCGAAAGTAATGCGAATTACAACAACACTACAAACAGCAACACTATTTAACAAAACACACAGGTACCCATACGAAGATTTTAGCACGTGTCATAATATCCGTTTGCGGGAGCTCTCCCCAGACACTCCCACCCGGGGGGCACGCAAGTATACTTTCACTCGAATGACATGCTAAGCACATCGTTTGAATAAACTGTGCACCGGCACTGCATCCCCTGACCAGGTCTATACGGGAAGCACCTCCACAAACGGGACGTGAGCGTAAATGGTATGATAAAAAATAATAGTTGCATAAAAAGAAATTAAAATATATTATGTTTTGACAACATGAGATAATTAAATTTACGTTGCCTTGGATAAGTGCTTGTACAGTTTTGCTTTAAACGCAACTAGGGAATTAACTTGTTGTAAATGCAGAGGAAGAGAATTCCACTGGAAACCACCTGAGTATGACAAACTGGATTTATACAAATCAATGCGGGGCTGTTTTATGCTCAGGTTGCTCCGAGAGGTGCTGTATCTCTTCTCAGTAAGAGTAAAGAGTTCCGATAAGTAGCCGGGGGCCTTACCGTTAAGAGCTTTGTGCACTAGTACGCACTTGTTAAATACTCTCTTGGCTTGACTTCGCGAACGAAGATTCTATAGGGCTTGCCCACGTCGTCTGCAGGCATTTTCGTGGCTGCGGAGGCCAATCCGGGACAGGCAGGTTCGACCGCAGTGGCTGCAGGGGAAGGTCTGGTCAGGGTTCTGAGTTACGACAACTCTGTTTTTTCTTCTGAGCCGCTTGTCCTTAAGGTTAGCTCTGCGAGAGTCCTCAAAGGAGACGGCTGCCTTGTGAATGGTGGAGCGCCAGGTGTCACGGTCCGCAGCAAGCGAAGACCACTGGCGGTGGTCGATTTGGCAGGCACTAAGTGACTTCTTGAGACAGTCTTTGTATCTCTTCTTTGGTGCCCCTCTGTCTCGGTGTCCAGTGGCGAGCTCGCCGAACAGAGTGATCTTGGGTAGGCGGTGATCCTCCATCCTGGAGACGTGCCCCGCCCAGCGAAGCTGTGTCCGCAGCAGCAAAGCCTCGATGCTCACAGTTTCCGCCTGTTCAAGGACCTCGACGTTGGTGACATAGTCACTCCAGTGAATGCTGAGGATGGTACGCAGGCAGCGCTGGTGAAAGCGTTCGAGGAGTCGTAGTTGGCTGCGGTAGAGGGTCCAGGACTCGGAAACGTACAGCAGGGTGGTGAGGACGACAGCTCTGTACACGCTGATCTTGGTGCCTTTTTTCAGCTGTTGATTGTGCCACACCCGCTTGAATAGTCGCCCGAAAGCACTGTTCGCTTTTGCCAGCCTGTTGTCCAGCTCCTTGTCCAGCTTGGCGTCTGACGTGATGATGCAGCCAAGGTAGGTAAACTGGTGTACAGACTTCAGTTCGGACTCGCCGATGGTGATGTGGGGAGGGCGATGCTCTTCCTTGGGTGCCGGCTGATGAAGGACCTCTGTCTTTTTCAGACTGACCTCAAGTCCAAAGAGCTGGGCGGCATCTGCGAAGCAGGACGTAATGCGCTGCAAGGCTCTCTCTGTGTGTACAACGAGGGCAGCGTCATCAGCGAAGAGCAGCTCACGAATCAGTTGGTCTAGGGTTTTGGTGTGGGCCTGCAGTCGTCTGAGGTTGAACAGGCTGCCATCGAGACGATACCTGATGTACACTGCGTCGTCATCGTCGAGGTCCACTGTGGCCTGCTTCAACATCATGCTGAAGAAGATGGTGAAGAGGGTCGGTGCCAGCGCGCAGTCTTGCTTCACGCCGTTGCGAATGGGGAATGGTTCTGAGAGGTCACTGTTTAGTCTGACCTGGCCTTGCTGGTCCTCGTGGAGCTGGACGATCATGTTGAGGAACTTTGGGGGACAACCTAGTCGCTCCAGGATCTGCCACATACCTTGCCTGCTCACAGTGTCAAACGCTTTTGTTAGGTCGACAAACGTTACGTACAGCCCTTTGTTCTGCTCGCGGCACTTCTCCTGAAGCTGTCTCAGCACAAAGACCATGTCGGTGGTACTCCTCTTGGCTCTGAAGCCACACTGGCCCTCTGGGAGGAGGTCTTCAGCGATGGCAGGTACCAGCCGATTCAGGAGCAACCTTGCGAGAATTTTCCCGGCAATGGACAGCAGGGTAATTCCACGATAATTAGAGCAGGCAGACTTCTCTCCTTTGTTCTTGTACAGGGTGATGATGACTGCATCACGGAGATCCTTTGGTAGTGTTCCTTTTTCCCAGCAGCAGAGAAAGAGGTCGTGGAGCTTGTTGTGCAGTGCTGGGCCTCCATGTTTCCAGATCTCTGGCGGGATTCCGTCAATGCCTGCTGCTTTGCCACTCTTGAGCTGGTGGATGGCTGTGAGGGTCTCTTCGGCGGTGGGCGGTTCGTCCAATTCAACCTTTAGTGGAAGGTGTGGGATTTGGAGGATGACTGTTTCTTGAACAGTGCGTTCAGCGCCGAAGAGGTCCTGAAAGTATTCCGACCAGCGGTTCAAGATGGAGGTATTATCTGTGAGGAGTGCCTGTCCATCAGCGCTTCGCAGGGGACTTTGTACCACGTGCCTAGGGCCATACACTGCTTTCAGTGCTTCGTAGAAGCCCCTGTAGTCACCGTTGTCAGCGCAGAGCTGGGTCCTCTGTGCGAGTCTGGACCACCACTCGTTCTGGAGCTCTCTAAGCTTGAGCTGGAGACTGCTGCAGATGAGGCGGAAGGCAGACTTCTTCACAGGGCAGGAAGGCTGGGCTAGGTGGGCCTGGTGGGCGGCTCTTTTTTTTTGCTAGAAGTTCCTGGATCTCTACGTTTTCGTCAAACCAGTCTTTGTTCCTCTTTCTAGCAAAGCCCAAGATTTCCACAGAGGATTTTACAATAGCAGTTTTCAGTTGTTCCCAGAGTGTTTCAGGGGAGGAGTCTGCTGGATCAACTGTGTCTTTGAGTATGCGCTGTAAATCGGCCTGAAGGGCAGCTTTCTTGTCGTCACGCTGAAGGCTGGCAACATCAAGCTTTTTCTTGGGGGGGGGGGGGGGGGGGGCCCTTTCTTGGGTTTCAGCTTGAGGCGGAGCCTGAGTTTGCAGCGAACAAGGCGGTGGTCGGTGTGGCACTCTGCGCTGGGCATCACTCTGGTGAGGAGGACGTCACTGCGGTCCCTCTGACGCATTAGGACATAGTCGATAAGGTGCCAGTGCTTGGAGCGAGGATGCATCCAGGTGGTCTTTCGACTGTCCTTTTGCTGGAAAGTAGTGTTGGTGGTGACAAGTTGCTGCTCTGCACAGAGCTCCAACAGTAGGCGACCATTGTCATTGCAGTTCCCAACGCCATGCTTGCCGAGGACTCCTTTCCAGGCTTCAGAGTCTTGGCCCACTCTGGCGTTGAAGTCGCCAAGGATGATGACTTTGTCGTCTGTAGGGGTGCTCTGCAGGAGGCTGCGCAGGTCAGAGTAGAACTTGTCTTTTTCTGCAGGCTCTGCCAGGAGGGTTGGGGAGTACACACTGAGAAGGGTGACGTATTGCTGGTGTCTCAGTGGGAGGCGCATGGACATGATGCGGTCGGAGTGACCCGTTGGTAGGTTTTCCAACTTAGTCGCAATGGGGGTCTTCACCATGAAGCCCACGCCTGAGAGCCGTCTTGCTGATGCAGGCCTGCCTGACCAGTAGAGGGTGTAGCCAGCGCCAAGTTCTTGGAGGCTGCCTTCCTCCGGAAGGCGTACTTCGCTGAGCGCGGCGATGTCGATGTTTAACCTCCGCAATTCATGGGCAATGAGGGCGGAGCGACGTTCAGGGCGTCCGCTGTCTGCTGTGTCGAGCATGGTTCGGATGTTCCAGCATGCTACGTTGAGTCCGGTCGTGGTCGTCATGAGAGTGGATCCATTGTTTTTTCTTGTTTTCTGACCGCATGAGAAGATGCCCGTTGACCGCGGCTAGCCAACTGGGGTTACGAGGGGATGAGCTTTGGTTAGGCCACCTTTTCTAGGCCCCTCTCCGTGTGGAGCAAGCAGTGCTGTCCCTAGAGAAGGCTGCTTGGTCGTTCAGGGTGTGCCGAGTGACGTTGTCATCCCCAGGTCAACATCAGGCGACCAATATCCTGAACCGCCTGCATGCAGGTTTGAGACTGCGGCTTCCAGTGACATCTTTCACCTGCCGTTTTGCCCCTTGCCCATCGCTACAGGACTTGGAAAGTTCAGTGTCATAGTCCGTGGGCGTTTCCTAAAGCCTGCGCGGTGGAGCTTTTTGGTGGAGTGCAGTGTGCGCAGTACTGGCCCCACCCTTTAAACCCTTGGTTCGTTTGCCATGGCCTAGCAAGCTGGGACGGTGGCATCGAGGTCCTCGGGTCGTAGGTTTTATATCAGACTGTCCTTGTCTTAGTTTCTGGCTCAAAAGCCTTCCCCGGAGACACGGGGGCTTTGATGTCAGGGGTTTCCTCCCTTAGCCTTTCCGCAGCCAAGCGGCCAGGCCTGCAAGGCAGCAGGGGACTCGTGGGGGCCGGGGTCGTCTATGTCCCGTGCAGATGTGAACATCTGCCCACTGCCCAGACGGTGACACCAGAGGAGAAAAATGCAACGCCAGAACCCGGTATCGAACCTCGCACCTTTGGCATTGGAGGCAGACGCTGTTAAATACTAAGTGTTTGTCAAGAGGAAGGAGTCCAGCTGCCTCAAGCCTCACCTCAGTGGGTAGAGATGAGCTAGGAATAATAAGTTTGGCTGCTCTCCTGTATAGCGAATTTATTTTCTTGAACTGGACCTCGCTGCAGCCATCCCAAACTGTTGAGGCATAATCAATGTGGGGCTTGATGTATCCATTAAAAGATAGTTTACGCGTGTTCAGATTAATGATCGCTTTCAGTTTAGACAGTAAAAATAATTTCTTTGAAATTGTCTTTCCGATGTGTATGAGATGAGGCTGCCAACTAAGTTGGTTTTTCTACAATTACCCCTAGTAAACGGTGCTGTTCTACTTGCTCTATGGGGACAGCTTCGAATGAGAGGTTTAGAGGCGCGGGTTGCAGCTGGTGTTTCTGACGTGTTGTGACTAGCATGCTTTTAGTTTTAGCTGGATTGACTATCATTCTATTTCTACTGCACCATTCAGATACTTCTTGTAGGCTCTGCTGGAGGCTGTTGGTTATATCAGCTACAGTTTTACCGGATGCATGTAGCGTCGAATTGTCAGCAAACATGTCACACTCAGCACTAGCACATGTGATGTGTAGTGGTAAATCATTAATAAAGATACAGAATAACAATGGGCCCAGAACCGAACCCTGAGGAACACCAAGTTCTAACTTACCCTCTGTGGAATAGTTACCATTTACATAGACGGCTTGTGTTCTCGCAGAAAGATAAGAGTTAAAGAATGAAAGGGCTGACGGGCTGTTGTTGTTGAAATAAACATTAAGTTTCCTCAGCAAAATTTCATGATTTATCAGATCGAACGCTTTTTTCAGGTCCAAGAATACCGTGCCAGTCATTTTGTTATTGTTGATGTTATCTAGCCATGAATCAACCATACGTACTAATGCTGAGTGGCATGAGTGTTTGGGTCTAAACCCGGACTGGAACTTATTTAACAAGGACCGTTCGTCGAGGTACTGGAGAAGATGCTTTTGAATATGCTTCTCCAGTGGCTTTGATAAAACAGACAGAAGAGAAATGGGACGAAGGTTATTTACATCAGTAGTATCTTTGGTCTTGGGTATAGGAACAACTTTTGCTTTTTTAAACGCCACAGGAAAAGTCTTATACTGTATACATAAGTTAAAAACGTAAGTGAGGGGTTCAACAATATAAGGCAGTGATATGTGGAGTATATAACCATTTATACCGTCCACACAGCTGATGTCTTGTTCTTAAGGCACGTTATATAACGCCCGACTTCGTGAACAGCGATAAAGGGGATACCAAACGTATCATCAGACGATAATCGTTCCTGGCAAAACATGGACAGTTGATCCGATATTACATACGCTGACGGATCAGGGCTGTTGGAAGTAAGTAGCTGTTCTGGAGCTGAGAGAAAGCAATTGTTTATGCTTTCGGCAGAGAATTCGTGTGGAATGATATGCGTCTGCCTGCGCGTGTTGCTTGTTAGAGTATTCAAAGCAGTCCAAACAGAAGCAGGAGATTTTTCGTTCTCAATTGTCTTTTCAACAAATGACTTTTGAGCTTCTCGAACTAAGTACTTAACTTTGTTACGCAAACGTTTAAACTCAGGGAAGTTCTTTTCTCGTTTAGCGGTGTTTCGTGCCTCCATAGTTTGTTTGATTTCCTCCGTTATCCAGGAGGGAGGCTCGCGGCGTCGGACTCGCTTCCTTCTTAGCGGCGCGTGTTTATTCAGCACCCCGAGGAACAGATCAAGCCATATAGTGAGCGCATTATCAGGGTCAGTGCAGTTATACACTTGATCAAATCCTGCATAGCTTAGATCATGTAAGAAAGCATTCGTATTGAGCTTTTTAAACGATCTGTACGTTATGTACGAGTGCTGGTCCCGACTTTGTTTTGCGGGCAGATTGCACGACCATGTACAGGCGATGGGAAAGTGGTCACTGACGGCTAATGAAGAAACATTAGTTTCCGCTACTGCTGTTGGGTTATTAGTGTAAATGTGGTCGATGATGGTGGCAGCAGAGCGTGATACTCGCGTTGAAGATTTAATCATCTGCTTTAGCCCGAAAAGAGTGATCGCTGATTGCCATGTCGGCTTGGGTTTCAGCATATCGACGTTAAAGTCTCCCAGAATGAGAACATTTTTACCGGTGTCGTTCACTTTATCCATCACTTGTACAAAGTCGTCATACCAGTCAGCAGTAGCAGCTGGATTTCTGTACATAAAGGCGATAAGGATAGGAGAGGAATGTGGTATTTTCACCTCCAGCCACACACACTCTAGCTCTCTGGACTCAAGGTCTTCACGTCTGCGTACTATATTACGGATAGAGCTATGTACATAGACAGCTATTCCAGTGTGTCCAGGGTAGCCTGGGTCACGCCGGATTAGAGAAAAGTTAGGAATAAGTAAGCTAGCATCACTGATGTTTGGGCCCAGACGTGATTCCGTGAGACCAAAGAAATGGAAGTGCGATGGCTCATTTAAAAATAAACAAATATCGGGGAATTTGTGAAACAGGTGAAAAATATTAAGGTGTCCGATTTTCAGTCCAAGTGATTGTACGCTACTGATTGAAGCTTTCGGCATCGCTTCTCGTCAGTTTGCGTTAATGTCAAAGTCACTGTAAAAAGCCTCTATGATCTCAAAATGGGATCACATACACAAAAATGCACGATGATCTCAAAATGGGATCACATACACACACAGTACGGTTAAGTCTCTTTTGCCAAGAGAACTTGGGAGTCCACCAAAGAAAACAAGAAAAGACAATTCACTGGCTAAAGGCCAGAAAGTCACTGTGACTTCCGTAGTCAAACAGTTCTCAGTGTGCTGCCTCAAAGGCAAACACACATCCAACGTCAAAACAGTCTGTAATATTTCGCAGTTCCGATTACCAGAAATTAATCATTATTTACGTAACACGGTATAAAACTAAATAAAAATGTCTAAGTGCCACAGCACTTGTTAAAACACATGCACAGAAATTCAAACGTTTCTGTTATTATTTCAAATTAAGTCCACACAACCTATACAAGGGCTCACACACCTAAGCACATAGGAACACACGCTATTGTCCGTGGCTCGCGGATTGAATCATAGTCAAGATTAAAAAAAACAAAAAAACATGTCATAGTTTTGAATGCTGCGCGCTAAACCAAGTAAACTGAAAGAGAATTGTCAGTATAAATGCTATTTACACAGCAAGGGCCGGTGCATCTTAGTTCTACCTAACACACTCACTGGGCCGAGCAGACACGGATTAATTTAATTATACCACAGCTTGGGGCCTCAGATTACCCATCAAGTAGGGTAACTGCCAATGAGTTGAGGGAAGGGTGGCGGGTACGGCTGAAAAGGCTGCTGGAAGACTGGATACGGTGGCAGTCCGGGGTGTGTGGCCTGGGGCCAGGGAACGATGGGGCGGCCGTAATTCCCGTAGTAGGGCGAAAAGGCGTGAGGATCCACGGCTACAGCGTCAGGACGATGGTACAATGGCTGTAGGGAAGGAATGCTGGCACCAGTGGTGACATCTGCATGTGAGTTCTCTGTAGAACCGGTGGCGCGGATGTCTTGTCAACGGGAGGCTGAGAGAGAGAGAGAGAGAGAGAGAGAGAGAGAGAGAGAGAGAGAGAGAGAGAGAGAGAGAGAGAGAGAGAGAGAGAGAGAGAGAGAGAGAGAGAACAATGAACAATGAACAACGAACCTTTATTTTATAATGGTAAAACTATTTGATAACAGGTCCAATTTTCAAACTTCAAAGAGAGAGAGAGAGAGAGAGCGAGAGCGAGAGAGAGAGAGAGAGAGAGAGAGAGAGAGAGAGAGAGAGAGAGAGAGAGAGAGAGAGAGAGAGAGAGAGAGATGGCTACTGCTGATAATGATGAAGGGCATCACACAGCCTCCGGAGCAGGGATGTGGAGAAAGGCAGCGGGCGTTGGGCAGACTTGAAAGGACGTGAGAGATCCAGTCAATCAAACCAGAATTGGTACAATCTCGAAAGGAACTCTAGGAAGATGGCTGGAGTGGAGCGCGTATAGGCTTTTTCCGAGCGCATAGATCTTGACTGAACTGAACTGAGGCGAAGGCACGAAGGATGCCATTGTCGGACGCAGTGTGCGCCCTTGCCCGAGACGGCTATTTTATGTTGTAGATGTTAGCAACGGCAAGTTTGTAAAATGACGATTTGTTTCTGTCAAAAATTTTTACCGTTGATAAATAAAGTTTCAT
>BTPG01000008.1:82395517-82460517 GCA_036245525.1 Semisulcospira habei | reverse complement strand
ATGCACATATTAAAACGCATTGTGACTACAGTTCTACTGTCTGGGATGGATGCAGCGAAGTTCACATGAAAAAAGTTAATTCCTTTTATCGTCGGGGCATTAAAATAATACTTTCCGGTCCTACTTCGACTGACGAAAAATTAAAATCTCTCAAGTTACTAACATTGAATAAACAGTTTGAATTTAATCGCTGTGTTCATACTGCACAAGATCATGCACGAAAAAGCCCCACGCTATCTAAAAGTTCTATTTTCGGACAATAATAGGAAAAACACGAGAAATAGTTTGATCCACCTTCCAAAAATTAGACTAGACATCTGTAAAACCAGCCTGTCCTTTTCAGGCGCTAAAGCGTGGAATATTTTACCTCCACACCTGAAATCAATTTGCAAGATTAGCGTCTTCAAAGATCGCCTCCATAAATATTTACTTCAGAAGTAATAGTATGTTCGGCTCCCATATGCTACTATTCGTATAGTTAGTGACAAGTTTCCTATTACCTAATAATCTTCTACTGTTGCAGCAGATTATGTAATAATTCGACTGTCTGCATTAACATGTCAGGTTCATACCTGTACATATATTTTATTTTATTTTTTAATTTCTTTTTTTTCTTCTGAGGTGGGGGGGGGGGGGAATGGGTCTTTTTACTTAAATATGTTTTATCTTTTGCTGTATCGTCTGATGTATTTTTATATGTGTAGAGTAGCAGGACAGTTTAGAAGATAGGCATTGCTATGCCTAAAACTAAATCTTCAGCTTTCTAAAGGAAGCCAATTTGTTTTACAAAATTGAAGTCTCTGTAGTCTATATACATCTGACTGTTCTTATAAACTTGCAAAGTCTGTAGACATGTACGATTGACCTGTGTGACCTTTTATTAGATTACTTTTAAACTGTATTTACATCATGTTTTAAGACCTTTCTCTTAGTCTGGCTGACCAGACTTTTACCCTTCCCGCCATGAGATGGCTTTAGTCGCCTGCTCGGCGTTCAACCCCACTAACCAACTAACTCACCCACGTCCCATCCCTTTTAAGTTTTCGTTTATCTTACTAGGATGCCTTGGGATAATTTTTTTTAAAAAAAATGACCCTTTTAAATTAATGCCAAAACCGCAGTCTAAATTTGGAAACTAGATTAATTGATCTTGTATTTTCAGCTTGAGGCGTAAACATGGTGCGAAAATAACAGATTTGGATTTCAAATCAGTCTGTAGGGTGTGTCTTGTTTGTAACAATATCGCATTAATGAATGGCTGGGAGATCTGGGATTAGTTTGGCCAGACCATATTATATGGAGTGAGTTTTCATGTAGTCTCCCAGCAGTACATGTCCATAAATGAACCCGGTCATAAATGGCAAGGGGCTTAGGTCATCAAGAACCACTGCAGATGCAGGGGTTCTTGAGAATCTATGCCTCTTGCAGACAGAGATGTCGCTATGCCGGCAGACTTTAGACAGACAGTGAGTCATCCCACGCGACACTTAGATTATACACTCTGTGCAGGAAGATACCTAACGCCATTTTGGAGAAGAAAAAAAATAAATAAAAAGAAAGAAAAACTATTTGAAAGAACAGCCTGTGTATCCAAACAGTTCTTTTGTAATGGCTATTTCCTTACATTTTACACGATTGACATTCACCTTTTTGGTCTGGTTTATTAACCCCATGACTGCCAAGAAAAAGGGTGAAAGAACCATCCACAAGAGACATAGATCCTCATGAGCCCCAGCAGTTGCGGGGGCTCATTAGGCTCTATGCCTCTTGCTGAAACCACTTTCATTGCAGGACATTTTGACATTGAAACTTGTTAAAATAATTTCAGAAATAATTAATCTTCGACCACTGGCAATAAAATTAGTTATTTGTGTTTAACGCCGAGCAGGCGACTAATGCTATCTCACGGGTTGGCTTTGAAGGGGTTAACAGGTCATCTATTTGAGTTTCCGGATTGCAGGCCCTACCCCGTCTGCAAATCTTCTTACGACACTGTAAAATTTAACCCTTTGGCTGTCGGTAGCGGCTTTTGTCGCGATAATTCCTACAGAAACAATCGCCACAAAAACCGTTACCGACAGCCAAAAGGTTAACGACTGAATAATTATCTTTCAATGTAATTGTAATAAATGGGCCGAAGACTGGCGAAAACATGTATCCATCTCTTTAGACTTGGGATGAAAAAAAAAATCTTAAATTTTTAATAATGTTCATTTATTTTCAAAAACCAGCGGTATCTTTGAAAATCGCGTTATCTTTGTTTCATTTGCGGTCTGTGGCTTATTCTGTTTGATCATCGTAATTTCACTCATGAAGATATCAAAAACAGATGAAGCTATAAAACAGCGCTGACAAACAGCATTCATATGTATTCTGTTTACGCCGTGGGATTGTCAAATTTCTATTCAGTAGTTAGACCCCCAGAAACTGCATTACTGATTAATATATATTTTTTAAAATTGATATTGGCGGTTGTAGGCGGCGACGGTATTAGAAAATAACAGATTTGAATTCGGATTAATTCACCAGGGAGTGCGCAGTTTATTAATGACAGATTCCCTCCCTCCCCCCTCCCCCCCACCCTCAATGCCAGCGGACACAACTCGTATGTCTCAGGGCCGCATTACAAATTGAATTCCAAATAACGCTATCATTCCGACATTAATAAGGTCAGCAAGAGGCAAATAACACCATGAGCTCATGGTGTTATTTGCCCCTTGCAGTTGGGTGATGTTTGCATTTTCCCGTCAGCAGATTTATAAATGTACGATCAGGCTTTGTAGGATAAGTATTTGTGCATGTATTTAGACAAACCATCCATGGGCATGATATTTGTCGACAGCTATGTCCGCCTGTGTATTGTTGTCATGATGCTCGAGATGTGAGAAAGCTAAAGTTCTCGAAGACTGCTGCAGCACAGCGCTTCTCGAAGGCCCAGTCTCCGTTCGTCAGCTATTGTTGTATACACGAAGTGAGCAACGGTCTCTGATTTTGGACCTTACGGTTTGAGCTTTCGGAGCTATAAGATCTGAAGTTACAGATCAGCACACGTGATTCTGTATTTATGCTAATATTTTAAGAAAACTACAAAGTAAGCTGGAAAAAAGCACAGTCACGAGAGAAAAATGTTCATTATTTACAAGTGATCATGTAACTGCGTGGTCAAAGCACACACAAAAATATTCTATGACCATTCGACAATAATGCATAGTTCTTTAGCTTGACAGTACTTGTTCCAGCTTACTTATGTAGTTTTGGGTTTTTTTTTTCTATTGGTCGTTGTACCGTTTCATACGCGCCTGCTCTGTCTGAATACTGGAGTTGGGGTTCTTAACTCATTCAGCCCCGGCAAACCACAGCAAGCCAAGGATCGAGTACGATAGTTCAAGGGTGGTGCCAGAATAGCTTGGCACCCATGGGCGATCTGTCTCCAGAATTGTAATACAGTCGTCAGAGGACAACTTCAATATTTCGGGATTTTGGTCCTGGGGTAGAATGTGTTAACCCATATCATACTGAGGCAAAAAGCTTCAAATTTGTACACTGTCATATGCAAGCTACATTATAGTACTTGCAGAAAAGGATATAGACCAATGGCTTTAGTTCAAGGGTAGTGTCAGAATAGCTTGGCGCCTAGAGGCGCCAAGCTATTCTGGCACTACCCTTGAACTATTTTAGTCAAACTTATTTCACACATTGGTGTATTCCGATTGATAAGGGTTAACGTGAGTGCTTGATGTTTACATGTGCGTGCCGTGCATCATCCGAAGGCGAGTCTGTCTTCAAAGCGGACCCAGTGAAAATTCGAACCCATTAACCCCGTCATTGCCGAAGAACACAATCCAACTGCGAGAGCCATAAATCTTCATGAGCCCCCGCAGTTGCGCGGGCTCATGATGCTCTATGCCTCTTGCTGACACCACTTTGTCTCCATATTCCTTGGACGGCCGGGCTCTGTGGCTTTGTCTCCATATTCCTTGGACGGTCGGGGCTCTGTGGCTTTGTCTCCATATTCCTTGGACGGTCGGGGCTCTGTGGCTTTGTCTCCATATTCCTTGGACGGCCGGGCTCTGTGGCTTTGTCTCCATATTCCTTGGACGGTCGGGGCTCTGTGGCTTTGTCTCCATATTCCTTGGACGGTCGGGGCTCTGTGGCTTTGTCTCCATATTCCTTGGACGGCCGGGGCTCTGTGGCTTTGTCTCCATATTCCTTGGACGGCCGGGGCTCTGTGGCTTTGTCTCCATATTCCTTGGACGGTCGGGGCTCTGTGGCTTTGTCTCCATATTCCTTGGACGGCCGGGGCTCTGTGGCTTTGTCTCCATATTCCTTGGACGGCCGGGGCTCTGTGGCTTTGTCTCCAAATTCCTTGGACGGCCGGGGCTCTGTGGCGTGTATTATCAAAGGATTTCACAAACTCAGAATGCGTTCACTGGCAGAGAAAGGGTTAATAAAATAGGAATGTCAGTTCCTTTTCTGCAGAAGCGACCACAAAATGATTATCATAGTCTAGTTGCAAACAAAACATCTGAAAAATCATACACTCAGCGTATATAAAATAATCTCTGATGTTTTTAACAAAGCTATACTGTCTCTTTTGTTATTTCGTTAACTCATTTAACCCCAAGGCCGCATTTTCCCAAATTTTGGAGGTGTTACCTAACAACTATGTGCCCGTTGCAGGAGATGGATCGAGCATGATAATTCAAGGGTAGTGCAAGATTAGCTTGGCGCCTTCAGGCGCCAAGCTAATCTAGCACTATCCTTAACTTGTTATGGTCATTCCACCCCCCTGCTGTGGGACGATAGGGCTAAATGGGTTAAACTGCTGGGCTACCCATGTATTCAATTCAATTTTTAAAAAATCTTTATTGTCCATTAAATATGTCACGACACGCCTGACGGAGTCAGGGCGCCGTGGACAATATGAGTGCTGACACTCGAGAAACCCACCCACTCTAAATAAATCACACAACGCCAGTGATAAACAACAAACAAATCCTTTATTACCTACCCTTACTCTAACTCCCACCCCAACCCACTAACGCCCCACACACTCACACATGCACTCATAACGTATTAACACATAGAAAAGATTAACATATAAAAAATGACTAACAAGTGAAAATGACTAACAGGTGAATATGACTAACAGGTGAATATGACTAACAGACGAAAATGACTAACAGACGAAAATGACTAACAGGTGAATATGACTAACAGGTGAACATGACTAATATGGCCAACGGCTATACAAGGCGGGTAACTTTGTCTCTGTACAGTGTCCTCTGTCCCACACTAGACAGGGTGGCTCATAAAGTAAGAGTACTACCCCTACACCACAGAGCACCGTAGCCGCGCTTGCCCACGCACGCCTGTGACCGACGCTCAGAACGTAGAATCAGCCTGCTGTAGCCCAACGTACTTGTCCAACAGGACCGGCTAGCGAAGGCGTTCCGACTCCCGATGATGCGTCACCGTTGGTCGTGGATGAGATCGAAGAACGACGAAATCTTCGAAGCCAATCTTCGAAGCCAATCTTCGAAGCCAATCTTCGAAGCCAATGCACTGGAAAAGGGCGCATTGTCAGTCAAAGTGCCAACACAGTTAATTCTGGCCTATTTGACACGCACCTACTCACAAACCACGTGAGTTGTGTCTCGTCTCACCCTAATACCCGCCTTGGCCATATTAAATATACAATCACGGATATGAAAGATTCCTATGTACATTCAACATTCGCCAGGTCTGCACTATTCCATTACACTAACATTAAGCTAGCACAACCACTTTTGTATAATAACATTGCCACTGCTAAAACCAACATTATCAAAATATCCCGATGTACATACAAAGATATGAAATAATCATCAGCAACCACCCCAAAGTGACAATCTTATTACATTACATCTAGAACTTAATACAAATATATTTGAAAGGATACCCACTTTAATTCATTTTACAACATGGCCCTTTAAATATACTCACTCGGCGACAGCCGAACATAAACAACTAAATCCGACACCCATCACATTACAACCCAACCTAAAAAACATGGTTAAAGCCTCGATTAAAACATCACTAAAAAAACTAGACGAACATACCCTTCCGCACCTATATACACATTCACACACCCGAGAGCACAGCAGCTAACTGAGGAAAATGGCATGAGTAAATACCTGTCACTGGTGAGTCCACCGGCAGGACGAGACAAAACAAGACGAAGACGAACCGGAGGGGTCTTCTGGTGAGTAGCAGCCGTGGTCACAAGTCTCTCGGGACACCCACACCCAGGAACACTGGCCGTGGTCTTGCAGGGAGGGTAAAACAACCCTCACACAGCTTGTCAAGGGCTCCAAACGAGGCCGCACCCTGACCCAGACTCTCACTTCGCTGGCTAACTCCGCTGACTGACTGTAATATCCTTCTGCTACCTTGCAGTTTAACTTTACTTCTGAACACTGTTCGGTTAAAGCCACTCGGCTAAAGCGTGCAACCGCTGTACTCGCTCACTGTTAAGCTTGCTGCACGGGCTTTACGATTACGCTCACACTACATTTATTAACTTCCCTAAACTAAGGCTATTTACAGAATTCGGCGATCTACATTTATTAACAAAAAAACGACTTGGCGAAAAAAATAAAACAACATGTCACATCCGTTACGTGACAAAATATATTAGTATAAAATGGAAATTTGTCTTCGGCGCACAAACATGAACAAGCAATTAAACACATATTTAAATAAAAATTCCTCCCCACGCCTGTTAGAACCTATAATCCTTGACGAATCACATTCTATTGATCATTTTGAATCACATTATCACCACTCCTTTCTGTCACAGTATCACAGCTTATGATTTGTGTCAGGGAAAATGACCATCACCAGCCTCCCTGTTTCGTGGTTGCTGTAGTCGTAGTATGATGCAATCACACCAGACGCACGCACCTAGGGTTCTTGTAAAGAAACTTCACTCAGCTGCAACTCGTCACACGTGGAACAAGATTGTAGACCACACTGAAGTAACAGTTCCAACAATATTTTATTGCAGCGATGCGATCTCTCCGCACAATGCATCCACAAATGTATATATCTACTCACTGATACACTGTCTCTACAATGCATCAACTATCTTTTACACCTAGACTTGGGTTATACCTCTTTCCGGCCCTCGGCTTATACCTGTATACTTGGGCCGTACTTCTGTCATGTGGGTTAGCATAGCTCTTATTGCGCGCGCGCGCACACACACACACACACACACACACACACACACACACACACACACACACACACACACACACACACACACAAAGTCATTTTTATCAACAACAACAAAAAAGGCTGATAATTACTTAAAATGTAACGTTGCCATTGACGCCGTTGTGAATTATGTACAAATTACTTCTTATATTTAACTCGGGACCCTCCTCCTCTCCAAATCCACCCACCTTAGGAAAAATCGTTTGACTTTATCAGTTTGGGTCATATATCCCCCGGAAAATATTTCTTGGCCGCTGTATCACATTGAATGCCCCGTGTCGTTGCGCAATCGCGTGACTGTCGAGATCGTGTGTCAGGCAGAAATATGATTGTTATGTCCTAGTTTTCTTTGTGTCTACTGACGTCAAGAACGGCGGTTAAATCTGCACTGTAAGACATCGAAGATTAAAAAAAACCCCAAAACACCCATCTGAACGGTACATAACTGCACGATGCATAGATCCTCATGAGCCCCCGCAGTTGCGGGGGCTCATGAAGATCTATGCCTCTTGCTAAGGCTGTTGCACGTTACTGTTTGTATGGCGGAGGGCGCAATATCGGGAAATGATCGTAGGGCAATCTTGGATGGGGCAGGTCGAAGACCTTATAAAGGCAAACTGTGGCACGAGGCCACATCTATGTTTTATCCTATAATCATAATAATCTACCTGTCTCCAATCACCTCGTTGTGGCGAGAGACGTTAAAAATCAAGAAACAACAACAACAACGAGGCCACATGCAATGTTGAGGGCGCACTCGCGAAGTTACTCTCGGTCACTAGACTGAGTGTGAGTCAGAAACGTTTTGGCTGGTCGGTTAGTTGGCTGGTCGGTTGCTTGGCTGGTTTGACTGATTGATTGCTCGATGGATGGATGGATGAGTTGCTTGACTGACTGACGGACCGCGTGATCCATTGTTCGGCCGATTTTATACCATGTTAGCATTAACTCTTTTAGACCCAAGGTCCCATTTTTTTTTTAAATTTTGGAGGTGGTGCCTGACGACTATGTACCAGTTGTAGGAGATGGATTGATCATGATAATTCAAAGGTAGTGTCAGATGAGCTTGGCGCCTTCAGGCGCCAAGCTCATCTGGCACTACCATTGAATTATCATGATCAATCCATCTCCTGCTGCATGGTCCCGGTGCTAAAAGAGTTAAATACGCGTTTAGATCCTTAAAGGCTCGGCATTGAATAAAACTGTTTGACGAAATATCAACATCTTATAACTATATAATGTGTTATATTATACCGTTATTATTATTATTATTATCCATATAATGCGTCATAATACCTCCTAACGAGTGGCTACCGTTGTTATTTCGTTCATAACTGCGTGATTACATCACTTTGTGCCCGTTTTACCGCTGATGGCGTATACGCCGCTCATCTCCGCCAAGCGTCAGATTGGTTAGTTCGGGTTTTAACGGGCACCGAAGTGATAATGGACGGTCCTGACGGGCGGTTTATGGGAGTGGGGTGGGGGTGGGGGGGGGGGGGGGGGACAGGGAAATCCATTGACTATGGAATACGACCTGAACACTGATCAATTTAAGCGCACTGCAACTATGCCACATTGATTTTCCAGAACCTTTCAACGGACATGCTATGGAACAAGCCCGTCTTTTTTTCCCTGGATTGCGAGTCCAGCTACTGGGGCCGGGACGGGATTCGAACCCACGACCCGGCGATTCCCTTCGCTCTCCTGCTCCGACGTTTAACCGCCTGAGCTATTTTGGACTCTAAGCATCAGAGCCGAGGTAAAAGCTATTTATAGCTCCAAACTCCAGGTCCTCGAGCAAAACCGAAAGTAGCTGGCGATCTGCTATAACGGCCTTTGTGGGGCTTTATCACAATCATGTATCTTAATTAATTTGTCTGTGAGTGAACAATGCGGTTATACTCGGGAATCAATGTAACAGCTAGGATTGTACGGTCACCGCGGACGCATAGTTAGTTTAAACGTTAATTTAAAATTGCAGCAACAGCTTTGTCTCGCCAAAAGCGTGATCTTCAGAAATCTTAACCGGCGTTTGACCTGCTTTGTCAATTTGTCCGGATTAAGTGTATGTCGTGCCGTCTGTGACGAAGACGTCTGATGTAGGTTATCCTTTTAAGCTCAAATGACGCATTCTCACGGAATCCACACAGCTGATCACTGAACCGATCATGCTAGTTCAAGACTAGTGCCTTTTTAGCTTGGCGCCCTTTCAGCGCTGCATGCATGTCGATGAAATGCTTGAGATGTATTGACCCTTATAGTTCAAGGGCAGTGCCGGATTAGCTTGGCGCCTTCAGGTGCCAAGCTAATCCGGCACTGCCCTTGAACTATCATTTATAGTCCATCCATCTCACATGTTGCCACTGTAGGTGAGAGAGCAAAAATTAATGTAGGCAGGTAAGGACGCCGAACTAATTCAGGCGCTGTAGCTGAGCTATCATGGTGAAATCATCACCCCCGCGCACTTGCCACTCTAAGCAAATGTAGGCCAGTCAAGCACCTGTAGTAGGTGTAAAATTTAGAAAATAGGTAAATAGTTGGCAATTGGCACCCAGCTATCTTAGTAAGTACTTACGTCTTGTCATTTGCTGTCGGTACAGTCTTGTTACTCTCGGTGAATGAACAAATGTAGGTAAAGCCACCCGCCTGCAGTCGCTGGCAATAGATAATTTGACTCCTCGCTAAGTAATTACCTCACGCATTTCTTATTCACTTACACAAGCAAGTCCAACGGCTTTGCTCGCGTTTGCGGGCACATGCTAACTTTCTTCTGCTAATGGCGTCCCTTCTTTGAAAGGAGTTGAATGTTCTCGTATGTGAGCTATTTTTTTCTCTCCAGAATGCTCGAAGAATCATGACTGGGACTGATTGATTCTTGGTCTTTCTTGGTCCAAAGTTGTCAAAATGTTGTCTTTAACCTGGTGGGTGTCGGTGGCGGTTTTAGTCGCGATGATTCCTGAAGGAATCATCGCGACTAAAACCGCTACCGACACCCACAGGGTTAATGGCAGCAATATCTGATGTCAATGTCCGGAGAAAGGACAAAGAAAGAATGAAACACAATAATTGACAAAACTATGACAAAACAGTAAACTGTATTGTCCTTACAAATAAGATGACTGTAAAATAAGATGTTTGCAAATTTCTTATCTGGTGTTTAGAGATTTTAATCTAATTTGTCTTAGTAATAGCAGTTCTTTTGAAGATTAAGTATATCAGTATCATGAGGTGTTTACAGTTGTTTAAATATAGAATGTCTTAATTTTAATTAATGTATATTGAATGATTTTTTTTTCTTATATCCACTTTATTGCAGTTGCGCTTTAAGGGATAAATAAATTGACTTGAACTGAATTAAACTGAAGTGGATTGGATTGGATTGGACTGGACTGGACTGGATTGGATTGAATTGAATTGAAATGAATTTAATTTAATTGAATTGCAATGAATTGGAAAAAAATATGCTTAGCAAAGACATTTGCTTTTCTAAAAGCGTTTCTTTCTTCGTTATGATTTTTTTGTTTTATCCTTGTTACCCCAAACCTTTATTATTATTATTATTATTATTATTATTATTATTATTATTATTATTATTATTATTATTATTATTATTATTATTATTATTATGCTCATTCATTTTACACGCTCGGCGTCAAACTTTTTATTAAGTCCCTTCTATTTATAGAAGGGACTTTTTAGGACAGGTCGCGGTGGGGCGAATTTAATAGAATGTCTATGATGTCAAAGGCGGGCAGGCCTAAACCTCTCACAACTGAAGTAACAAGATAAAAATTACGTCATGTCTAGTTACGCTAACCTCCCTGCTGAACGTGCATTTAGCGCGAAGCGCCGTATGTGCGTATGTATGTTTGTATGCGCGTATGTATGTAAACAAGAGAATCTTCAATATTTCTGTACACACAAGCTTGAAACTTGGCGAAATACTTTCTTAAGTGGGTGGCTAAGAGAGCCTCCGAGCATATTGTAATTGAATGTCTCATTTAAGACACAAACAACCGTTTATAGGAAGTCGGTTGACCCAGATTAGAGTCCGTAATTTTTGTCATATTTACTTAAAGTTTGGGATAAAGCTAGTTTGGATAAAGACATTGGATGAGTTCGTTAGCCAGCTTTGCATCCTTTCAAATTCTTTAGTAAAAATTAATTCTTTTCAGAAAAGAATTAAAACAGTAAAAAACCTGTACTTCTAGAGAAAGTTAGACAGTGGCGGTGACGTAAACGAGGCATCTCCGTCACCACGCAGACATTGACAATGTGACGTAATTCGCTCTCTCTCTCTCTCTCTCTCTCTCTCTCTCTCTCTCTCTCTCTCTCTCTCTCTCTCTCTCTCTCTCTCTCTCTCTCTCTCTCTCTCTCTCTCTCTCTCGCAGAATATGAAAATTTAACTGTAGTCTTATATTCTGTTCATATGTGTATCTTTCTGTACTGTTATGCCACTACCCTGTGGGTGTACGTGAGAGAATGAGGTGTGTTTGTGTGTGTGTATGTGTGTGTGTGTGTGTGTGTGTGTGTCTGTGTGTGAGTGCGCGCGCGTGAGTGAGTGTGTGTGTGTGTGTGTGTGTGTTACTGTTATATTTGTTGTAGTGTGTAGCAAGAACAAGATTGAAAATAGGTCGGTGACCTAATCTTTTATCCTTGTAAAATAAAGTTTAATTTTATTTCATTTCATTTGTCATCTCTCGCATCTCCAGGAGCCATAGATCCTCATGTACCCGGAGGGCGCATGAACATCTATGCCTCTTAAGGATGTTTGGAGCGCGCGCATGCACGCACGCACGCACACGCATGCACACACATCGACGCGCTTTCAGAAGAGCAAACAGATGTACTTAGTATAGCATGTAGCTAGGCAAAGTCAACCTGATTTCACAAAAATTATAGCAAGACTGAAATTGAACCGTGAAATTCTAGTTTTGTCACCATTTTCCCAAGTCTTGAAGCGAAAGCGAAACTCATATCACGTTAAATATAAAATTACCTAAAAACAAAACAAAACAAAAAAACAAAACAAAAAAAACAAAAAAAAAAAAAAAAACAATGACGCGTATGCACTTCGCGCGCCCCTTATAGAGTTCACTATGACGCATTGGCACATCTGCGAGGCTTTTTTTTCGAAAGGAGATATTTCAACATCAGAATGAAGTCAAAGACAAAAGGTAGAGACCCTTGACAGCGGGGACAGCTCTCATATAGAAGGGACTTTGTGGGTTATGGTTCATCCCATCTTGTTTTGTTTTGTCTGCGTCTGAAATTTGTCTGTGTACTGGTCGTTTGCCATAAGAGCGCACAACGCTTTTCGCAAATATTTTCACTAAGAACCAGTTTTCTGTTGTAGACCAAATATCATTCAGTGACAGTTGACCTAATACCATATACTTTTAAGAAAAACGAACAGTGTGTCCGTTTTGCTGTACGGTCGTCAAAATTCGCATTTTTGTTTTCATGAAATGACTGATTTTACTTCCCTAAATGTGGCCCAGATATATTCGTCCCAGTATAAGAAAGATCCATTTTCACATGAATGAGTACGTTTACCAAGTTTTCAAACCTGACACGGCGCAGACATACATGAAGTCTGCATGACTGACCTCAATTTTGAAATGCATGACTGACCTCAATTTTGAAATATGGCGATTTTCTTCCGGGGCTCTATTAGGGTATTGAACATGGCTTGTTTTGTTTTTTCACCAATATTTTTACGATTGTACAGCGAAATCAACAAATCTTAGCAGTTCAGTAAAAATAGCCTATATTAGGGCAATTGGCACTGAATGATATTTGTTCTTAAAGTGGTACATAAATGTGTTTCTGTGCGGAGATATTATGTTGAGCAACATTTTGCTTGATATAGTGCCGAAAACAGGCAGATGTGATTACTAGACCCAAATTAAAATGTCAGTCGTTCGACGAGGACATTTTGATTCGGGTCAAGTAATCACATCTGTTGGTTATCGGTGTTACACCTCAAGCTGTGGCACGCCCCAACCAGTACAGAAGAACCTTTCCAGTCTCGAGTAGTCTCGTAATGGAGCCCCTTGGTGATTGATTGATCATTTTGGACGGCGCCATTTTCAAACTGAATTGTACAGATCTTGGTCTAGATCTAGATCTAAATGACGTTTTAATGGATCTTAGTTACAGAAAGCTGTCTCAATTTAGCGGTAAGCAGTGAAAAATCCGCAAAGGCGCACATTCTGAAAGTCCGAAATGAATTCATAACGATAAAGCATTACGTGGGCACTTTTCTGCTTATTTCAAACAAACTGATCTTTAAAAGCTGTCAAATCTGCACCATATGTTTTAAAAATAGTTTGCACGTAAGCTATCAGCCCCTAAGTCTGCACATCGTGACACCCCAAGTATTTCCACTGGTCACGTGATGAATTCGACACCCGCAGACCTATGTC
Source organism: Semisulcospira habei (assembly GCA_036245525.1). Lineage (NCBI taxonomy): Eukaryota > Metazoa > Mollusca > Gastropoda > Semisulcospiridae > Semisulcospira > Semisulcospira habei. Next base: position 82,446,826 of record BTPG01000008.1, on the reverse strand, counting down.
CCGGTTGGGGTGTGCCCCTGCTTTAGGTGTAACAATCGGCACTATATGAAGCAAAATGTTGCTCAATATAATTTATGTTTATGTACCCAGTCCAGAACAAAACTGTGCCTCGCATCATTAATTTTGCAGCTGATTGCGGTATGGCTGACGACTGCATATCGCTGTAGACTCAGCGCGTAGATTTCGTCTGACTAAGAAGACATCAATGCTTTGTATTACCGTTCGTGTTATTGTGACAATTCTGCTTGTAACTAGATCACGCATAATGGCAAAGAATGACAGCAGGTTTGTTTATTTAGTTTTATCTCAGGTTGTCGATATCGCCAGCTGACATCTCGTCAACTTCACGCTAGTGAAGCGACCCGCACGCTTGCTGGCGTCAGTTCTCCTTTCGTGTGTGTGTGTGTATAGGACAGAAATTTTGAGCGTTCGTACACAGTAAGAAATGTTTTAGTACTACTTCACATAAGGAGCTTGTTAATGTTGCAGTATGAGCACATTATATTTCGCGTTCTGAAAAGTGCAAGTATCATCAAGATCGAAATCTTCAAACGATTTTGGGAAGGAATATATATTAAGAAAAATTCATGAATATTAATTTGCTTGTTATACAATATATCAATACGTGTGCCAAAGAAGGAGAAAGGTAACTTTATGCGCTCCGATGTCAAACGGCCTATACCAGCGTCCCAGAAGAAAGAATCGCAGTTGCCGATTTTAACCTCTTAGCAGCCAAGGAAACTGAACACAATGTAGTCACAAGAGGCATAGATCCTCATGTGCCCTCGCAGTTGCGGGGGCTCATGAGGATCTATGCCTCTTGCTGAAACCACTCGGTATCCTTGTTCCATGGACGCCCGGGGCTATTTGACGTCGAATGAACAAAGATGCAGAAACGCAGCCTGTTTATACTCGCAATGGAGGAGTTAAAGTTTTGTTTGGTTGCAGATGAAGTCATTCGAGACGAACGGCACCCGGATACTCGGCTTAAGCCGCGTATCCGGATGCCGTTCGTCTCGAATGAGTTAATCAAGCACGACACAAACGCACATGCAAAAATGCAAAATAAGTGATGAAATTAAACTGAGTTAAAAGCTGTGCTGTTAATGATAAAACAGCCTACTTAAGAAATTTGTAATAGTTCTTGTGCTTTTAACGTGATCATCTTTTCGTAAGAGGACGAGTTGACCCATTTATCACAAACACAAATTAACCCATTTAACCCGAAGGACGCATATCCTAATTTTTGCAGGTGTCATCTAAAGTCTATGTACCATTTGCTGGAGATTCATCGACCGTGATAATTCAAGGGCAGTGCCAGATTAGCTTGGCGCCTCATGGTCGATCCATTTCCTGCTGTAGTGCATCGAGGCTAAATGGGTCTTCAAATCTGCATGTTGTAAAGCGGAAAGGTCTAAAGTCACAGACGAGCACACATTTGACAGTAGCAAAAATGCAAACAGTACAACACAAACAGTACAACACAAACAAACAAACAAACAAACAAACAAACAAACAAACGAGCATACAGACACATGTAGTAAAACTGTTGCTGCTAGGGTTTCAGGTGAAAGGAAAACGGAAAATAGAGGTTGAAAACCATTTAAATTAGATACAAGGAACACTATCTATCTTGTATCTAATTTAAAGGGGTTTCAACCTCTATTTTCTGTTTTCCTTTATACAGACACATGATTGCCTATGTTGCTTGCAGTTAACCCATTTGCTGCCAGCGATCATAAACTGCGTGTCAAACAACTAGACACTGACCGACATTAACTCATTCAGCCCGACGGCCGTATTTCCCAAATTTTGGAGGCGTCGTCTAACGACTATGCACCAGTTGCAGGAGATGAATCGACCATGTTAATTCAAGGGCAGTGCCAGATTCGCTTGGCGCCGACAGGCGCCAAGCGAATCTGGCACTACCCTTGAATTATCATGGTCGACCCGTCTCCTGCTGTAGTGCGTCAGCGCTGAATGGGTTAACACAGATGTAAATGGGAACAAACATACACACACACATATACACACACACACACACATACACACACACACACACATACACACACATACACACACACACACACACACACACACACACACACACACACACGCACACACACACACACACACACGCACACAACATGGCACTAACAAGAGACATAAAACCTCATGAACCCCTGCGTCTGCGGGGGCTCATGAGGGTTTATGCCTTTTGCAGCTGGGCAACGTTCGATTTGCGCCGGCAGGTAAGGGGTTAAGTGGCGTTCATTGTGTAGTAAAGGGGGGGGGTGGGGGTGGGGGGGGGGGGGTGGTGGAAACTACTTCGATAGTGACTCCCCAATACACACCCGCAAATTTATTGGACATTCGTGTATGACCATGCAGTCCAAGGGGGTACAAGTCTACGATTTCACCATAATGTCTACATTTTGCTGAAGTATCTTCAAAAATAACATAAATAGCATGCATATCTTCATTTAACTCATTCAGGCCGATGGCCGTGTTTCCCACATTTTGGAGGCGTCATCTAACGACGATGCACCATTTGCAGGAGATGGATCGACCATGATAATTCAAGGGTAGTGCCAGATTAGCTTGGCGCCGACAGGCGCCAGGCTAATCTGGAACTACCCTTGAATTATCATGGTCGACCTATCTCCTGCTGTAGTGCGTCAGGGCTGAATGGGTTTTAAAAAAATTCTAAAAATATTAAGTCGTCACTCTGCAATTTTCTGTTCTATTTTCTGTTTATAAAAATGTAAGGCTAAAGAAAAGTAACGCCTATTACACTAATGCACACACTGAAAGGTATTCACATACTTTATTTATATCTTTCGAATATAAATTTAGCGTCATTTATCAAGTTTTTTCGTCTATATTCTGTTTATAGATATGTTTGGCTGAAGGCATGTAACACCTATTACACTAATGCACAAACTGAAAGGTCTTTGCATAGTTTATTTATATCTTACGAATATGAATTTAGCTGCCATTCTATTAAGTTTCTTCTTTTACATTCTGTTGAAACACATATTCCGTTTCCTTCAAAGACATTAGATCTCAGCAGGCGAGAAACTAAAAATACACGCAAGGATACATTCAGGAATGTTCGGCATCCTGTCTCGGAAGACAATGGAATATGCGCTTGCTGGGTGCCTTCTCCAGTGCGCAAGCCTGGGCGAAGTGTATACACCATTCAGGAATAGCAAGAAGTAAAACTACTAACTGTTCGTGGACAAAGTAATCTATATAAATGTATTAACCCATTCAGCCCTGACGCCCTACAGCAGGAGATGGGTCGACCGTGATAATTCAAGGGTAGTGCCAGATTAGCTTGGCGCCTGTCGCCTCCAAATACGTGCGTCGGGCTGAATGAGTTAACGGAAGAGATGCCACAGAAAATAATGAAATCCCCGTTTTAACCCATATCATTCTGAGGCTAAAAACTTCAAATTTGTACACTGTCATATGCAAGCTACACTATAGTACTTACAGATAAGGATATAGACCAATGGCTTTAGTTCAAGGGTGGTGTCAGAATAGCTTGGCGCCTAGAGGCGCCAAGCTATTCTGGCACTACCCTTGAACTATTTGAGTCAAACTTATTTCACACACTGGTGTATTCCGAATGATAAGGGGTAATCAAACTAGCTGCTATTTGCAGTCGAAAATAGAAATGACTACAGTAATGTGTTTTGATACTAGCGAGGTTTTGTTTGCAACAAACGACTCCCAACAACAAACTAGAGCGAAATCACGGCGGATAACCGAGGTGTGCTACAAGCATTGGCGACACTCCAAACATCTCCAGGAGGCATAGATCCTCATGAGCCCGGAGGGCTCATGAGGATCTATGCCTTTTGGAGACGTTGTCTGTGCTTTCTGGTACAAGCAATTGCGTCGTCGCTTCGCTCTCGTTCGTGTAGGGTGTCGTTCGTGCAAACGAAACCTCGCAAGTGTCATTTAAAAAGTATGGTGATGCAGTATTTTGATATTGCTTGTGATAGTAATGAGATTCACAGTGTTCGTTTTTGTCGAGACATGCGCGTATAATGTTAGTTTGTCATCATTTTGATTTTTGCAATTTGCAACAGTCGTGAGATGGTAGTCCGCTAAACGGCGAGATGGTAGTCCGCTAAACGGCGAGATGGTAGTCCGCTAAACGGCGAGATGGTAGTCCGCTAAACGGCGAGATGGTAGTCCGCTAAACGGCGAGATGGTAGTCCGCTAAACGGCGAGATGGTAGTCCGCTAAACGGTGAGACATTCAAACATTTTGCTATTTTGAGTATTCGTGATACATTCGCAGACTTTTTGCCTGTGAAAACTTTCCTATTTTGATGTGGAATTGAGACTTGAATGAAATTTTATAGGTATTATTATCGGTAAGCAGCGAGGCGTGTTTCATATTATTTTGGATCGCCGCGATACGTTTATGAAATCCAGACCAAAAAGGTGACTGCCAAGCGTGTAAATTGTAGAGAAGAACCCAACGGTGAAAAAAACACGCTTAGAAAAGACAGTTAGAACATAATTGTTTCTTTTCACTCACAAGATAAGTAGCGACTGGTATTGACACCTGTTTGTTTGTCTATTTTGAAAATACTTCGAAATTGCGATGTAACGGTCTTTTCTAAGCGTGTTTCTTTTTTTCATTTGTGCTCTTTTCTAAGATACGTTTGGATATTTTTCTTGAGATAGACATTTGGACTTGGAATTGTGACTGAACTGTCAATGCTTTTAGCCCCAAGGTCCAATTTCTCAAATTTTTGAGGTTTTGCCTAACGTCTATGTACAGTTGTAGGGGATGGATTGTCCATGATAATTCAAGGGTAGTGCAAGATTCGCAAATCTGACACTACCCTTAAATTATCATGGTCAATCAATTTCCTGCTGTAGGGACTCCACGCTAAATGGGTCAAGATTGTGTTTGATACTATTCTGGCAAATAGTGAGACGTTCTTGATACTATTTTTGACTTAAATGATACGCATGGATATATTTCTGGCGGAGAAACCATTCTGGTGCTAATCCTGGGACGTTGTTTGATACTATTTCAGGCCGGAGTGATACTTTTAGATACTTTCCTGTAAGATATACTTTCTCTTACTAGTTTTGACTTGAATTGTGAATCAGCTGTTTATCCGCGCGACGCAAATGTAAATGATACTCGTGTGATCCTAGTGTATCATCAAACACGTGATCAGCAGAATCGTGGTCGACAAGACCAATCGCTTCCGGCAAATGTCATCCTTCAAGAGACATGAATCCTTATGAACCCCCGCATCTGCGGAGGTTCATGAGGATTTATGCTTCTTGCAAAATCTGTTTACGTATCTTAGACGGCTAAAGGAGAGTGTAGGTAGTTCAGTGTACAAAGCTTTCTCGTATATCGTCAAAATGTCAACAAGGAAATGTCACAGTCGAAGACACCCGAGACAGGTGTACGAAAGCGCTTATTCTTGCATTTCTCTGATAGGTCAGTCTTTGCTGACAGCCCCATGAATTATTCTGACGTAGGAATTACACAGATGCAGGCTAAACCAGCATGAGGCGTGCAATGTGACGTAGCCACGCGTGTCTGCAAGTGAGAATATATGCTTTGCCAATTAAAGTAACGTGAATTTCTGTAGTTTAACCCTTTAAGCCCCGGGACTCTGCAGCAGGAGATGGATTGATCATGATAATTCAAGGGTAGCGCCAGATGAGCTTGGCGCCTGAAGGCGCCAAGCTCATCTGGCACTACCTTGAATTATCATGATCAGTCCATCTTCTACAACTGGTACGTAGTCATTAGGCAACACATCCAAACTGTGAGAAATGGGACCTTGGGACTAAAAGGGTTAACAAACCAGAGAAACATGTGGCGTGTGCTGGTCGGTTAATCTTTCCAAATCTGGAGATAAGAGATGGCAGGTGTGGGGGCGGGTAGTGAGGGTAAAGGGGTGGGCGGGCGTGGGGAGGAGGGTAGTGAGGGGGGGGGGGCGGAAAGGGGGCCAGGAATCCACCCTACTCCCTCCCGCAGCTCTGGTGAAAGAAAGAAACAAGAAGGGATCTCAGCCGAAAGTTGTTCCTATTTTCAAGCTTATCTTTCTGATCCATCTCCTTCTACTCTAACCCACCCTCTGATCTCGTAGACCAAGCGCATACCAAGGAACAGCGCTTCAGTGGAGTCCCTGCTATATTAAAAACGTGTAGGAGTGGTGGCGCACAAATACCTGACAAAGGAGGAAGAAAATAAGGCCTAATATTAATGCTATACTTTGTCCAAAGCTGTTTTGCTACCTGAAAGTACACTTAAACTTTGAAGCAAAGCGTCACCGTTTGACGCTTGTCTTTGAATCGACCCACTCGGGGCCGGACGCCATCTTGGCTTAGTAAATTTGCGGTGGAAATCACTTCAGCTGAAATCATGAGACCGGTCATGTGATCCCCAGTCTAAGAATAGTAAAGCGCGTGCAAAAAAGAAACCAGCTCGTGCATGTGGAATCGAACGAGCAGACGACAATAAAGATAAATACAGTTTTAAATACATCTGATTGTCTGTTGTTTACGTACGTGATTTAAATATGTCTATTCGGGGTTTTGGATCAATGTAGAGACCCCTCATTTTTCCGTACTGAACTGGAATCAGATTAATTAAACAAATTAGTTAGATACTCAGGAGTTTTATGGTTCCGTACTTTAAACATCAATACCCCTTTGTTAAATTTGAAGTGATTTCGCAGAAGTAAAAATCCAGTTTTATTTAGTTTTTGCTCAGTTGTCAAAAGCGGGTCGGGAAGAATTAATTTTGCCATTCTCCTGTGTAAAAAATTTAGTCTTTTTAAGTGAACATCACTACAACAATCCCACACCGTTGAGGCATAATTTATGTGTGATATGATGTGCGCATTGCTGAACAATTTTCTAGTTTCAGGATCTGTATAATGCCTTAACTTCGACAACATAAAAAACATTGGGCTAGCGAGGAATGAAAAGGATCGGCTTAAAAGTATGAACAGCTCTGAATGTTCCAAAAAGAAAAGAAAAAAAAAAAACCGCATGTGAGCGCCAAACAATACGGTAGACTTTGGGATGCAGTCCTCATCTTCTTGTACAGTATTTTCTGAGCCCTGACTGAAACCATGTACTACTCCTCCCCCCCCCCCCCCCCCCGGCCCAAAAACCCACCCACCCCAACCCCACCCCTCTTTTCCGATTGGCGTTGGGGCGCTGTGTTGACGGTGGGCGCTACTTGGCCGGAGGTCCTTTCGGAGGAAAATCTTGATTCTAAAAACACCAGCACTGTTTAGACCGTCTCTGTACTTTCTTACAGCAGGAGTACCCGGGAATAGATGCCCGTAGTCTGTGCAGATTTAAGGGACCAGCTTATCGGAGTTCCTTTTTGAGTAAGCCCCTTCCCCCCCCTTCCCCCCCCCCCCCACCCCCCTTTTTGGGGATTTCCATTCTTAGGTCATTAACCCCTTTCCTGCCAATGCACGTACATTTTGTGTCTAAAATCTATGTTCACTGAAAGACCAAAAGCCGCAAACTGTCCAAAGAGCACGGACACAAAGTGGTCTCAGCAAGAGGCATAGATCCTCATGAGCCCCCGCGGTCGCGGGGGCTCATGAGGATCTATACCTCTTTCAGTTAGATCGCGTTCAACTTTCTCGGCAGTGAAGGGGTTAACCGTGATGTACGCGTGAAGGACAACTGACCTACATTATATTTCGGTCTCTGGAACTGAGCTGACTGTACAGAGTATATGTGTTGCGAGCTTAACTCTTTGCACCTCAGGACCGAAATCCCCAGATTTCGAAGTTGCCCTCTGAAGGACTGTATTACAATTCGGACAGACCGAGCATGATAGTTCAAGGGTGGTGCCGGAATAGCTTGGCGCCTATGGGCGCCAAGCTATTCTGGCACCGCCCTCGAACTGTCATGCTCGATCCATGTCTTGCTGTGTTGTGTCGGGGCTGAATGAGTTAACACTCCACCAAAAGGACCGACTTACAGCGGACTTAGGCTGAAGGATGAGTTCGTTAGGCTTCCATTCTTAGCATCATTAATCATGATTTACACGTATAATTGAAGTCGTTCAGTGCCTGTTGACGGAAACTGTGTTTCTGCAGTCTTCGTCAGTTCAAACCCTTGCTGTCCCAGGAATATGGATTCAAAGTGTTGTCAGCAAGAGGCATAGACCCTCATGAGCCCAACTGCGGGGGCTCATGAGGATCTATACCTCTTGCAGTGGGGCCTCTTCAAATTTTCTCGGCACTGAACGGGTTAAACGTGGCCTACATTTCTATTTATTGCCTGCGGCTGAGCCTCTGGAGACAAACTCGTATCAATCAAGGCAGGGACTCAGACTTAACCCCGTCAGTCACTGCCAGTGAACACAAGAATAATGACGTCTTTGAAAGCAAGGCAAAAGTCAATACAGAACGATCCCATTCGATCCAAGAAACACAGATATGAAGGTGGTCAAAAGAAGGCAAGGAACCTCATGCGCCCCCCCCCCCCCCCCCGCATCTGCGGAGGCGCATGCAGTTCTTTGCTTACTGCATTTAGATGGTGTTTGCATTTTTCCGGCAGTGAAGAGGCAACCCCCCCCCCCCCAGGCAGCAACCCCCCCTCCCCACGCAGCAACCCCCCCCCCCAGCACACACACACTGACAGTAACGGTTGGAATTATAAAGAAGAAAGGGAACAAAATGAACGTATGCAATCATGTCACGTTGCAACGGGATGCAGAACAAACCCTGACAATTCAAGGGTGGTGCAAGAGTAGCTTGGCGCCTAGAGGCGCCAAGCTACTCTGGCACCATCCTTGAACCATCATGTTCGACCTGCCTCCTGAAAGATAAGTATTTTTGGCGTTATTCTGGCACAGCTGTCACAATGGACGCTCTCTTTCTCATGTTACGCAATCTTCAGAGGATAATTCCCAAATTTGAGATTTTAGAGCCTTCCCAATGCACAAAAGGCCATCGGACCGACGTCGGCCGCCGTTGGGCCGACTTCGGCCCGATGGCCTTTTGCGCATTGGGTTATAAAGTTTCTTTTCACAGGAATCCTGAATGTCGCTAGGTGCATACACAATTCGACGCGAGTCGTGTCGGGGGGTGGGGGTGGGGGGGGGGGGGCATGACTCGTACAGCAGATTTCCACAGACCTGTGCCTAGGGCTCAACGCGTTCAGAGCACGCTGACGCAGATACTCCCCTGACGTCATTTCACACATCATGTCTAAGCTTCGATAACGAGCACTAAACACATTGTCGGTCGCCAGCGCTGGGCATATCCATAATTGTAATGCATCTTCAGATTAAAGCCTATGTCACGAAACGCGATAGTGTTTCAGCCAAAACCACTAAGCCATCGCGAACACACCGCGAAACGCAGAGCAGTAAGTTTACAGAAACGATAGTTCATACATTATCGCAGAAATTCACCGGCGTCAAACTCATTATTGGCTGCTGCTACAGTCACCTGGATTGTTGTTTATGGTAGACAGCACCCAAATGAACACGCCAGCACGTCAAACCATGAATGGAGCTTGGGTAATTTGATTTTATAGCATGCCAAGAAACGCTGGAAAAGGAATTAAAAAAAAAATTCAGACCGCCGAGACTTTCGCCTGAGAAACATTTTTGTGTATGGCAGGACATCAATGAAAAGTACTGGGATGAGAAGAAAATAGTGTAAACTAGGCCCTTTTGCCCTTGAAGGGGTAAAATTTGATGTTTTAGTGTGATTTTTCAGCTCCGGAAAAACCAGCCAAATAGCACCGTTATCAACTTCACCAGCAAAATTTCTACATATCCGAAAATTCCCAGAACATTGCTTTGTTGGGCTTGCCTCAACTCAGGTACTTTGAATAAAACTTTAATCGTATTCAACACGTATCATTACAATCAATGAAACAAACAGGTCACTGAACTACAAATGATGTGCTTTTTTTTAACTAGGTAAAGGAAATGTTAACCATTTCCACAAGACAGCTTCATTAACATGCATATACGTATTTATCATGTAACACTCAGTTTAAAATATTAGCGATTAGTACACTAAAAGGAAAGCGTTGTAACAATAATTCTGCTTTTTCAGCTTTCTTTTCAACACTGTGACACGATGGCTCTATGGAACTGTCAAACTACAATAAAGATGTCCTTTTTTTCCTGTCAATGGAACTTTCAAATACAATAATGACATCATTTTTTTCTGCCAAGCGAAGTAAACGCTACTTTTGTTACCATCATAATGTGTAATGACGTACGTGCAATCTTTTTATCTGAATGATCTTGTTGACAAAATGGCGGGAGCTAGATCTAAAATCTCTCACATTGCAGTAGCGGTCAGGGGCTTGTGCATTGACTACAGCCCTATACGTCAGTTTCTGGTGGCATAAGCTCACCAGGAAGGTAACATCTTTCGTACCTTCCTTTCTTTTTAATAAACGCTTTAGTTTTACAGTATACAGCACCGAAAGAGAGACTTACCCGCGGTACGCGAGTCTCTCTCTCTCTCTCTCTCTCTCTCTCTCTCTCTCTCTCTGTGGTGTGTGTGTGTGTGTGTGTGTGTGTGTGTGTGTGTGTGTGTGTGTGTGTGTGTCTGTGTGTGTGTGTCTGTGTCTGTGTCTGTGTGTATCTCTTACACATTCTGCGTACACGAAACATAAAACAAAACAATGATATCCAAACAAAAAACGCCTATCCGCGTAAAACAATGGCCAAAACTGCATTTCCTCATACACAATATGAAATCCCACTGAGGAATCCAAAACAAACATGAACGTAAACAAGATTTACTAATTCCGAAAATATATGTCACTCGTTCAATTGTTCAATTTCTTTATGTGTTTGGTGATTGTTTCATACAGTCTGAAACAATCGCCAAACACATAAAGAAAGTAAACAGTTAAACAAGTATATTTTTTGGAATGAGTAAATCTTGTTACGTTGAAGTTCGTTTGGATTCCTCAATGGGATTTCATCGTGTGTAAGAGAAGAAAGAAACACGCTTAGAAAAGATGGGTACAACACAATTTATTAATATTTCGGGTAAATACCCTTTGTCAAAATAGACAAACAAACAAACAGAGAGATTAGCCGCTACTTATCTTCATTGGCAGAAAGTATGTGGCAACTGAAGGAGGTGACGTAAAAGAAAGAAAAGGATTCTTAAAGGAGAGCTTCCTTCCACAGCTAATCTCCTCATCAAAAAGCGGCCCAAGCAACCTAACTTTTACCTTCTCCCAAAAATTCACAAACTCAACAATCCCGGCCGCCCCATAGTGTCAGCTTGCAGCTGTCCCACTGAACACATCTCCGAATACCTGGACATCATCTTCCAACCCTTTGTCCAGTCGCTACCTACCTACATTAAAGACACCAACCATGCTCTAGAGATCATAGACCAAGTCAACCAGAAACAACTTTTCAAACCTGAACTGTTGTTTTCCCTTGATGTCACTTCACTTTATACTGTTATACCGCACAATGACGGCCTCGATGCACTTGCATACTTCCTCAACCAAAGAAGTCATAAACAACCTCCTACTCATACACTTCTACGTCTGGCTGAATTGGTTCTCTCTCTTAACAGTTTCACCTTTGATGGCGTCACCTTCGCTCAGTGCAGTGGCGTAGCGATGGGCACAAAAATGGGACCCAGTTATGCTTGCCTTTTCATGGGTTTCCTTGAGCAACAGATTCTTCAGCAATACACCGGGCCTGTCCCTGAGATGTATAAACGCTACATCGATGACGGTTTAGGAGCTACGCACATGACCCAAGCTGCACTTTTAGACTTTATTCACTTCGTGCAGGACTTCCACCCATCCATCAAGTTCACATACACTATATCAGCTAATTCAGTCGACCTTCTGGACATGAACATCAGGATTGACTGCGGAATGTTGAAAACATCAATACATTACAAACCTACCGACTCACATTCCTACCTCGACTACCGATCTTCTCACAACCCCAAAACTAAAAACAGCATCCCTTATTCCCAGTTTCTTCGGCTAAAAAGAATATGTTCCGAAGAATCAGATTTCGATGTTCAATCCAAAGAAATGGCAGTATTTTTCATCGACAGACATTACCCACATACTGTTGTTCAAGGATCTCTCCAAACGGTTCAAAAACTTAGTCGCGCGAGTACAATGCAGACTAAACCTACCGCTGATATTGACAGGCCTATCGTAACCATGATCTACCATCCCCACACCAATCCGGTGCGTAAAATCCTTCTTTCTAACTGGGGTCTTTTGTCATCCAGTCAAGAATCTGCTGCTATCTTTTCTGAACCTCCGTTAGTAGCTTTCAAGAGGGATATTAATTTGCGGGACATGCTTGTTCGCTCTACTCTCAAGCCTCGTCATACCACCAGACCCTCCGGCTCCACTCCGTGCAATGTACCTAATTGCAAGACGTGTCCTTTTATTTGCCCTTCCACCGTGGTGAATGGTCCACGTTACAAATTCAACATAGACAGATACTTCACGTGTCAAACCACCAACGCGATTTATGTCATCTCCTGTGTGAAATGCGGCCAACTCTATGTTGGAGAGACGGAAAGAACCATCAACGACCGTTTCAAAGAACATCTTCAGTCTGTCAAGTACCAATACAACAGACCGGTCGGACGACATTTCAATCAGGCCGACCACTCCGTCTCGGACATTCGGGTTAAAGGCCTTTGGCTTATGCAAGCCAGTAATGTGTGGGCCAGGAAAGACCGTGAAAAATTTCTGATTAATAAACTGGGCACTGTGGCGCCACTCGGGATGAATATGAAAGATTAACATTTTTCACCTTGCTTGTGTCTGCTACTTTACCTCACTGTTTTACTACTCACTACCCAGTTAGGGGAGGTTGGCGCTGGTTGATATGTACATTTCCCTTGGGGACTTTCTCAGCGCTGGCCGAACGTTTAGTTGGATCTCTTGCCCTTCCCTGTCGGGCGCCGGGTCTCCGGCTCACGGTTTGATACGCGGGTTTGGGGCGGGGCGATCGTGTGCATCCCTTGGGGATGTACGTGGTCGTCTTGTTGCGTGCCTGTGTGTTTTTCTGTGTGCTGGTGGGTGCCTGTTGGGTGGGGTTGGTGGCTCTGGCTTTTTTTTTTTGTTGTTTCCTCTCTCCTTCTACCTCTCTCCCTCTTTCTCCCCCCCCCCCCTACCCCCTTTACCACTTCTCTCTAGCCCTCTTTCTCTCTTTACGCTTTTTCCTTTTCTCTTATTCCCCTTCCTCCTTCCTCCTTTCCCCCCGCCCCCGCCCCCTTCTCTCTCTCTCTCTCTCTCTCTCTCTCTCCCCCCCCCTATTTTTTGAGTTACCCTTGAAGACGGTTTCACAACTACCTACTCTCCACTTATACCAATATTCTCTTACTGAATTTAATTATTTGCTTTGTTTTCATGACTTATTACTTGTTGTGTACCGTGCTAAATGCTGGGGTTTTTTTCCCGGGGTCCTCCCGTTTTTCCCCGAGGTAGTCCTCAACTTGAAGGTGATATAAAGTTTGCCTTCGGGTTGGTGTTTAGCAGGCTTTGTGTATTAGACACTCCGCCTACTTCGTGCCCAAGGGTACTCCCCGTTCGTTTTCCTTCTCTTTCTCTCTCTCCGTCTTTCTCTCTCTCCGTCTCTCTCTCTCTCTCTCTCTCTCTCTCTCTCTCTCTCTCTCTCTCTCTCTCTCTCTCTCTCTCTCTCTCTCTCTCTCTCTCTCTCTCTCTCTCTCTCTCTGGCCTCATCTACACGCCTTTTCTTTCGCTCGCTCCTGCACGTGCTTGCACACACTCTTGTCTCTCGTGTTCAGGTTCTTTCCGAGTCTCTCTCTTACGATTTTTCGTTGACGTCATTTTTACTTTTTCCGCACTTTTGTTCTTCCTTTTCTTTCTTTTACGTCACCTCCTTCAGTTGCCACATACTTTCTGCCAATGAAGATAAGTAGCGGCTAATCTCTCTGTTTGTTTGTTTGTCTATTTTGACAAAGGGTATTTACCCGAAATATTAATAAATTGTGTTGTACCCGTCTTTTCTAAGCGTGTTTCTTTCTCCGTTGGGTACTTCTTTGCATATTACACGCTTGGCAGTCACCTTTTTGGTCTGGATCGTGTGTAAGAGGAAATGCAGTTTTGGCCATTGTTTTACGCCGATAGTCGTTTTTTATTTTGATATTTATATATGTACCCACTCCATAAAGTTGTTTCTTCTTTGACACATGTATTGATATATTGTATAACAAGCAAATTAATATTCATGAATTTGTTTGATATACTTCCCTTCCCAAAATCCCTTGCGCGCCAAGATTCCATCTTGATGATACGTGCATTTTTCAAAACGGAAACACGAAATATTTTCATACGGCAACACTAACAAGCTTCTTATATGTAGTCAGTAATGAAATACTTCTCAGTGTGTGCGAACGCTCGAAATTTACATCCTATACACAAACACGAATGAAGAGCAGACGCCAGGAAACGTGCGAGTCGCTGGACTGACTAGTGAAATTGACGAGATGTCAGCTGGCGATATCGACAGCCTGAGAAAAGAACTAAATAAACAAACCTGCTCGCATTTTCCGCAATTATGCGTGATTTAGTAACAAATAGAATTTATTCAGTAACACACACGGTTATACAAAGCACTGGATGTGTTCATAGTCAGACGAAATCTAAGCGCTGAGTCGACACTGATATGCAGTCGTCTGACATTCTTGTGTTTTGTCTGAACACCGCAATCAGCCGCAAAATGAATCTTTTGTTTTGTTTTGGACTGGGTACATTAATTATATTGGGCAACATTTTGCTTGATATAGTACCGATTACCGACAGATGTGATTACTTGACCCGAATAAAATATCCTCGTCTTACGACTCGGACATTTTGATTCGGATCTCGTAATCATATATGCTTGTTATCGGCACTGTATCAAGCAAAATGTTGCTCAATATAACATAATAAAACGAGACCAGTCATGAAAAGGCAAGCTGAGAAAAGTCGGTCAGATAATACAAGATCAGACCAGACTGGACCAGCCAAAATCACTTTGCACGTTGTCACAAATGAAGTCTCCATGGGGGAATGGTTGGGTCCCCGCCGTTATTTGCATTCTTAGTGCTAAGTAGACAGTACTGTACTTAAATCCAAACGATTCCTTCAAGTCTGAGAGGGTGAACTGAGCTGAAGAGTTTAAACAAGAGGCTTAGATTCTCATGAGCCCCTGCAGTCGCAGGGGCTCATGAGAATCTATGTCTCTTGCTAAAACGTAGGTTGTCGGTGAAGAATTGTAGTACACGTTCAAATGTTTTCACAGGGTTGGCGTGTTGGACGGATAATACCAGACAGACAGATTATACGTATTGCTTTTTCTGGACAAAGTGCTGATACAATTAACAATAAACCGGTTCGCTTGAACAAAGCGGATTGTATGGCTCAAATCCTTCCCTGGCTAGTTTCTACTGGTTGGATTCGAGTCTAACAGCAGCTGTTACGATGTTCACAGTCTGGTTCTCTCTCGATAACGTCCCCGTAATTCTCTTCTCATTGATCAGTGAACGATCCGTCTGGGAGAACCAAATGAAACAATGCAGACACAGTAATAATCATCAGACCAATTAAACCCCAATGTCCTAGAACATTCTTCTACGAGGGAATTCTTCTTCTGCGAAACGTCTTTCTGCTTGATCAGAATCAGGGACCAGTTGCATGAGTCAGCTTATTCGTGCGCCCGCCACTAAGCAAAGTGCTCCGCTATAGGTCTGAGGGAGGTCAAAGGAACCATTGTACCCCTCAGGCTGAAGGCCTGAGGGGTACAATGGTTCTTTTGACCTTCCGAAGGCCTATAAGGGTCCGTGCAGCAAGCCCCTGCTACCATGAACGTATTTGTTTTCATTCCTCCTTTTCGTAAAAGCTGAGAAATCAAGAAGAAATCTTCCGACCTGGATCACGCCAGACATGACTGACGACAAAGGAATATACATTTTTGTACCCACATCATAAGGTGTATCCTTCTTTGACCCCCCACCTGGGTCTGCCCTGGGGGACTTGGGTGGGGTTATCTACTTTTTAGTTCCCAGGGTCACCCTGGTCAGCCCCACAGGGTGGGTTTTCCCCTTTATTTTGGGGCATGTGTTGCTGTCTACCCTTGGTCCAATCACCTGTATTTGCCTTTTTAAAACTCTTCCTACTGCCTGCGCTGCCTGTAGCTCTTGATATTGGATGTGTATTGCTAAATGGTCTTAGCTTTATTTAGGCCCAATGTCTTAGGTTTATTTAACGTATTGGACCGTCTGGCGACATACATTCAATGTTGTGTTTAGGTGTTTTTTTCACAAGCAGTGCAGGCACGTCCTGAGAAAGTCTTGTTGCTGTCGGGACGTTAAGCAATGTACAATCCAATCCTTCTTGACACATATATTGCATAACAAACAAATTAATATCAATGAACTTGCTCGATATACTTTCCTTCTCAAAATCCCTTGCACGCCAAGAAGACTCGATCTTGATGATACTTGCATTTTCAAAACGGAAACGTGCAATATGCTCATGCCGCAACATTAACAAGTTCCTTATGTGTAGTAGTAATGACGTACTTCTTAGTGTGTATGGACGCTCGACATGTATATCCTATACACTCACACTGCAACATTAACGCGCTCCTTATGTGTAGTAGTAATGACGTACTTCTTAGTGTGTATGGACGCTCGACATGTAAATCCTATACACAAACACGATCGGAGAAAAGACGCCAGGAAAAGTGCGAGTCGGGGTGGACTGACAAGTGAAATTGACGAGTTGTCAGCTGGCGATATCGACAACCTGAGAAAAGAACTAAATAAACAAATCTGCTGGCATTTCCGCAATTATGCGTGATCTAGTTACAAGTAGAATTTACTGAGTAACACGCACGGTTATTTAATGCACTGATGTCTTTATAGTCAGACGAAATCTACGGGCTGAGTCGACAGCGATATGCAGTCGTCTGCCATTCATGTGTTTTGTCTTCATCAACGACCTTGTGCCTGAGCTACCAAAAGGAGTCCACGCAGCCTTGTACGCAGATGACCTGGTACTCTGGTGCACAGAAGAGTATGCAACAACTGCTACATACAGTATGCAGCTAGCCCTGGACAGGCTGACAGACTGGACCAAAAACTGGTGTGTGACCATCAACACAGAAAAATCATCAGCCACACTCTTTTCTCTCTCCAACAAAGCAAAGGCTGGCAGCCTAACACTGGGCAACGCCCCACTGCGGTATGATGACCAACAGACATACCTGGGCGTCACCCTTGACAAAAGTCTGACGTGGAAGCCGCACATTTGGAACGCAGAAGCGACTCAGTTTGCACCTGCACAGACGCTTTCACCTCGTGCCATCTCCCCTGTGCCCTTTTGGAGAAGCAGAGCAGACCACATAGCACATAATAATAATAATAATAATTACGGTATTTATAATGCGCTTATCTTATAATAATTATAACTCTAAGCGCGCACTCACAACTCGCACACGCATGCGCACGCTTTAGACAATGACTCACGTAACACAAATAGTGAAGATAGATTATGACGGTCAGCTTGGGGTGGGGAGTGTGGTGATATAGTGCTAGAACTGTTGAAAGAGATGAGTTTTGAGGGCGGACTGGAAGGAGGAGAGCGAGTGTTTCTGACGGAGAGAGAGTGGGAGAGTGTTCCAGGTGGATGGACCGTATCCTGAGAAGGAGCGGGGGCCGAAAGTGCTGAGTTTGGTGCGGGGGATGAGGAGGCGGAGAGGGTCAGAGGCGGAGCGGAGGGAGCGGGGAGGAGTGTAGGGGTGAAGTAAGTTGGAGAGATAGGCAGGAGCGTAGTTGTTCAGGGATTTGTAGCAGAGAGACAGAATCTTGTATTGGATGCGTTGGGGGATGGGGAGCCAGTGAAGGAGCTTGAGCAGGGGAGTGATGTGGTCGGATTTTTTCTTTCTGAGGACGAGGCGGGCAGCATTGTTCTGGACGCGCTGGAGAGTGAGAGTGGTGGAGTGAGGAAGGCCAGAAAGGAGAGAGTTGCAGTAGTCGATGCGAGATAAGATGAGAGAGACAGCGAGTTTGGTGGCAGCTTCGGTAGCGAGGTATTTTCTGATCTGACTGATGCGGCGGAGGTGGAAATAACATGCCTGGGCCGTGGCGGAGACGAAGCTGGTCATGGAAAGAGAGGAATCGAGGATAACGCCAAGGTTCTTGGCCGAGTCAGAGAGGGAGATGGGGGTGCTGTCGAGTTGAAGGTGGAGAGAGGGAGAGAGCTGGGAAAGTTTCTGGCGAGTGCCTACCAGCATGGCTTCCGTTTTGTCGTCGTTCAGTTTGAGCTTGTTTGCTGTCATCCAGTTTTTCACGTCCTCATAGCAGTCAGCCGTGCGAGTCAGTAGTGTCTGAGTGTTGTCGAGTTTGTCTTTGTCTAGTAGTTGTGAGTCGTCAGCGTAGAGGTGGTGGTGTATGTGGTGAGACTGGATGATGTTGGACAGGGGGGAGATGTAGAGTGTGAAAAGGACCGGGCCCAGGACGGACCCCTGTGGAACGCCGCAGGAGAGCCTGACTGGGTTGGAGGAGACGCCGTCGATGGTGACGGACTGCTGTCTGTCGGAGAGGTAGGAGAGAAACCAGGAGTGAGCAGAGTCAGTGATGCCAAAGGAGTGGTGAAGGCGGTGGAGGAGGATAGAGTGGTCTATGGTGTCGAAGGCGGCAGAGAGATCGAGTAGCGTAAGAAGGGAGATGTTGCCCGAGTCAGTGGAGAGAAGCAGGTCGTTTAGGATATGTAGAAGGGCAGTTTCAGTGCTGTGATGTTTGCGATAGGCAGACTGGAAGGGACTGAGGAGGTTGTTGTCGGCGAGGTGGAGGTTGAGGACAACCTTCTCAAGAAGCTTGGACAGGAAAGAGAGATTGGAGACTGGGCGGTAGTTCTTGAGTTCGTTTGGGTCGAGGTTGTGTTTTTTGAGGAGAGGACGGACGATGGCGGACTTGAAGATATCGGGGACGGAGCCATTTTCTAGAGATGTGTTGATGATGTCGGTAATGAAGGGCAAAAGTTTTGGGAGGCCGTCCCGGTAGAGGGAAGCTGGGAGGGGGTCTAGTTCGCAGGTTTTGAAAGGCATGGACTTTATGGTCTTGAGGACTTCATCCTGAGAGACGGGGCGGAAGGACGAGAGGGGAGTGCCGGAAAAGGGGGTGTCAGGGAGGCAAGGCGAAAAAGGCAGAGTGTCGAGTGTGTTGCGCAGAGTTTGGATTTTGTCGGAGAAATAGGAGGAAAAGGCGGACGGAAGTTCTTCTTTGCTGTGTGTGTTGGGAAGAGGAGAGTCTTTAGAAGTGCCTAGGAGTGTGTTCATGGTAGCGTAGAGGGTTTTGGAAGAAGTGGATTCCAGGATTTTGTTTTGAAGGTGTTTGCGTTTGGAGTCGGAGATCATTCTGCAGACTTTGGATCTGGTGGTTTGGAAGATCTCTCTGTGAACGGTGAGGTCGGATGAGCGCCAGCGGCGTTCCGCTTGTCGACGCTCGCGCTTGGCCTCGGCTATGTCGTCAGTGAGCCAGGGGGAGGGGAGTCGGTTGGGTATGGAGCAGGTGGTGACAGGGGCATGGGTGTCTAGAAGTTTTCGAAGGGAGGAATCGAAATGGGATGCAAGATCGGGAGAGGAGGCGGGGTCCAAGAGAAGGTTGACAGCTTCGTCGAAAAAGTTCTCTCGGTTGACAGATTTTAGTTTGCGACGAGAGACAAAGAGCTTGGGCGTTTTCGGGGGAGGTAGGTTGAGGGCGACGAGAATAGCGAGGTGGTCGGAGGGAAGCACAGAGGAGGTGTCAAAGTCGAGGAAGAGTTGATCGGAGGTGCGGGTGATGATCCAGTCGAGGGTGTGGCCGAGTCGGTGGGTGGGTTTAGTGATGTGCTGTGTAAGATTGTGGTTAGAAAGTGACGTGCAAAGGCGTTTTGTGTCGGGGTGGTCGGGTTTGTCGAAGTGGAAGTTAAAATCACCAAGAAGGATGTGTTTTCCGGGTCGTGTGCTGTAGTGGTCGAGGAGGAGATCGAACTCGGTGAGGAACATGGAGTTTGTGAGTTTGTTTTGAGAGCTTGGAGGGGGGCGATAGATACATGAGAAGATGAGGGACTGGCCAGGGAGTGTTGCTACGGCCTCGACAGATTCAAAAGAGGGATGAGCAAAAGGGAGAGACTGAGAGAAGGAGAGGTGAGTGGAGAGACAGTCCCTGTAGATGATGGCAATGCCACCCCCTATGGAAGCACGCGGGAAGGAGGCCAGGCGGTAGCCACTCGGAGTGACGCTGGCGATGATGGGTTCATCGCCAGCTGAGCGGAGCCACGTTTCGGTGATCACGACAACATCTAGGTCATTGTCTAGGATGAAATCTGAAATCACGTCGGCTTTGCCATCTTTGCAGACAGACTGTGCATTGAACAGACACAGTTTTAGATTGGATGAGCCAGAAGAGGAAGATGGAGAAGAAACGGACGAAGAAGAGGACAAAGGAAGAGGAGGGTGGGGAGGGGGGGAAAGAGGATGGAGGGGGGAAGGAGGGAGGAGGGGGAGAGGGGGGAGGAGGAAAAGACGGGGAAGGAGAACCGGGCAAGAGAGAGGATGCGAGAGGAGGGTGAGGGGGAGAGGGGGGAGGAGAAGGAAGGGGAGTAGGAAAAGCTGAGGTAGAGGGAGGGGGAGGGCGAAGGAGAGGAGAAAGGGGCGAGAGGGGACGAGGAGGAAAAAGCAGGCGAAGGAGAAGGGGGTGAGGGGAGGAAGGGAGAGGAGGGCAGGGGAGGGGGCGGCCGAGGAAAGCAGGGAGCAGTAGATGAGCAAGAGAGGAAAGGAAATGGGATAAGAAGGAAGGGAGGTGGAGAAATCGAGGAGGCGGGGGGAGACGGAAGGGGTGGGAGGGCATAGGAAAAGGGGGAGAAGTGTGTGGTTGTGTTTGTGGTGGTGAGTCCCGCCTTTTGCTAATTCCGCCTCTGTGGCCTCTCTTTCGCGATCGGATGCCGCGTAAGGCATCTGAAACACTGTCAGCGACACCGGCCGGGCAGTAGGTGGCGTGGCGACGTAGAGATAGCAGTTGTTGCCGTGTGTATTTGATGAGCATGATTGTTTGTGAGGACAAGAAAGAGGAAGACGAGAAGAGGGTTCAGTAGGGTGTGTGTGTGTGTGTGTGAGTAAGTGTGTGTGTGTGTGTGTGCGTGTGTGTGTGTGTGTGTGTGTGTGTGTGCGCGTGCGTGCGTGCGTGCGTGTGTGTGTGTGTGTGTGTGTGTGTGTGTGTGTGTGTGTGTGTGTGTGTGTGTGTGTGTGTGTGCCGGTGTATGTGTGAGCGGTGTGGTAGGGGAGCGACCTGATTTTCGGTCGGTCAGCGGCGAGATCGGGCAATGGCGCCGAAAGTGGGGAGGGCGAGATGTCGACGAGAGAGCACACGTAAACCTATAGAACGGTGGGAACACGAACGAATCTACAACAACCAAGCAGCAGATGCAACAACGGGTGGCAAACAGACTCACACAGTAAACATATCACACACTAGCACACAGCACATGAAAAAAAAAAAAAAAAAACAGGGCGCGGAAAGGCCCGGCGAAACCCACGCTGCGGAAGAAACAAAATGGCGACGTAAACAAAAATTCAAATGACAGACACAATTCAATACGATACCACTCAAACAGCAACCAGATCCGACGAAACACAAGCATAATCCTCATCAGCGCACTCTTATACGATACTCAGCAGACTTTCAGCACACGAAACACATTACATCCAACGAAAAACCACTAAACACTGGGAGCGAAAACACGAGGTAGGTCGCACAAAGACAAGATGGCGCCAAGATAGCACATCCTCCAGGACTGTGGGAACCACCAGCTGCTGAGGGAGGAGATATGGCAGAAGCCCGCCACTCTACAAGAGAAACTGTACGGGCCTGTGGATATGCTACAAAAGACCACAGATTTCATTTTGAGAACCAAACTCCAAGTGTGACGGCGTTCGAGAAGAAGAAGATGTGTTTTGTCTGAACATCGCAATCAGCCGCAAAATGAATGATGTCAGCACAGTTTTGTTTTGGACTGGGTACATAAATTATATTGAGCAACAATCTGCTTAATATAGTGCCGATAACTGACAAATGTGATTACTTGACCCTAATCAAATGTCCTCGTCTTGCGACTCGGACACTGATTTTGATTCGGGTCTCGTAATCACATCTGCCTGTTATCGGCACTAGATCAAGCAATATGCTGCTCAATATAATATAATATAATATAATATAATATAATATAATATAATATAATATAATATAATATAATATAATATAATATAATATAATATAATATAATATAATATAATATAATACATAATAGACTTATGACGTAATTTAAAATCTGTCATGACGTTGCCGTCTCCAGTAGTGTGCCTGTTTTTCGAACAACGCTTAGTAACTTTGTACTTTAGGACGTTTTGGTGATCTTTTATAGAACAAAACTGGCATCCAAGACGCGTCAGAAATAGGGCTACAAAAAGTCGGCCATTAGTTGCTACAAAGTTGGTTTTTTTTGTATTCCGGTCACATGGTACGGTTTGCGCTAAAATGATTGGTCGTGTGAAGTAGGGATTAAAACAAAATTATATGCATATCATTGTACAAATATTATAACACAACATCTATGTAATTGTTCCGTTGAGAGGCAGAGGACTAGAAAAAAGATGCATACGACAAGACTATTTCTCACGTATTACTACCTGCCCTTTATTAGTTCTTATATACTTTCAGCCTCTTTACACTTTTTCTCATTGGCCTGGCTCTATTCGATTTTTTCACCTGGTCGTCCGTTCTCAAGGCAGCGGGACTCCCCTTGTCATATCTTACCACGGTAACATGTGATAAGTAGACTCCCTTATTAAATGTTACGATGATAACGTTAGTCGCTGAGCAAAGCCTTCTCCTCCAAATAAATCTTCGGCCAATCACATTTCTCGGTACAAACACGCCCTAATCTTCATCCTGTCAAACCTCTCAGCAAAAGGCACAGATCCTCATGAGCCCCCGCTGTCGCGGGGGCGCATGAGGATCTATGTCTCTTGCAGTTGGATCATGTTCACCTTTACTCGGAAGTCAAGGGGTTAAGTGGACATACTGCCCTGACCTACTGACCAGTTTTCCAGGGGTGGGGGGGTGGGGGAGGGGGGGGGGGGTCCAACTGATGCATAACTCGCACTGCAGCGGCAAGGTCCTTGTATCTCCACGAGGCATAGACCCTCGCGTGTCCCAGCTAAATTGCAGGGACTCATTAGTCACAGATAATTTAAGTCTCTAGTAGACAGCCAGCCATGCGCCTAGCCACATCAGCGGCAGTCCACACTCAGAGGAAATTAACAGAGTGTGTTCTACACAGACAGTGGGTCAGTTATGTCGTCTGCTCCTGATGGCAATCTTGTGGTAGGAAGACGGAAAATAACCTGAGAGGTTAGTTAGTTATTTGGGTTTAACGCCGAGCAGGCGACTAAGGCCATCTCACGGCAGAAAATAACCTGAGAGGGGACTGGAAGGTATAATTTACATGATAATTGTACGGGATTGGCAGACAACAACGGCTGGACAAGACACAATGGATAATTACTTGTACAAAGGCAGTCATAATAATCAATAAGACAGCTTGTACAGTAGTGCTGCATAATACGATAGAGTATAACATACCGAAAATTAAGATACGATAAGGTTTATCACTTTGAAATGAAACACCCATACCGCTGAGGCCATATTCCGTTCAAGATCCAAGAAAACTTTGTTTTTAACCCTTTTGGCTGTTGGTTCTGCTTTTAGTCCAGGTGACCCCTGAAGGAAACACCTAATAATAATAATTACGGTATTTATAATGCGCTTATCTTATAATAATTATAACTCTAAGCGCGCACTCACAACTCGCGCACGCATGCGCACGCTTTAGACAATGACTCACGTACCACAAATAGTGAAATACATTACGACGGTCAGCTTGGGGTGGGGAGTGTGGTGATATAGTGCTAAAACTGTTGAAAGAGGTGAGTTTTGAGGGCGGACTGGAAGGAGGAGAGAGTGTGTTTCTGACGGAGAGTGAGTGGGAGAGTGTTCCAGGTGGATGGACCGTAGACGGAGAAGGACCCCGGGGGCCGAAAGTGTTGAGTTTGGTGCGAGGGATGTGGAGGCGGAGAGGGTCGGAGGCAGAGCGGAGGGAGAGGGAAGGTGTGTAGGGGTGAAGTAGGCAGGAGCGCAGTTGTTCAGGGATTCACGTTGTAGCAGAGAGACAGAATTTTGTATTGGATGCGTTGGGGGACGGGGAGCCAGTGAAGGAGTTTGAGCAGGGGAGTGATGTGGTCGGATTTTTTCTTTCTGATGACGAGGCGGGCAGCATTGTTCTGGACGCGTTGGAGAGTGAAAGTGGTGGAGTGAGGGAGGCCGGAAAGGGGAGAGTTGCAGTAGTCGATGCGAGATAAGATGACCACTCACAAACCAGATAGGTGAGGCTAGCGCTGGCAGAATTGTATAACAAACCAAGGGGAATTACTCAGCGCTGGACAGAACAGTTAGATCCCCTGCCCCCGCCTATCAGGCACCCATTCGCCAGCCCACAGAGAAATACACAGGTATAGAAAAGATGATCATCTACATCCCTAAAATAAGATAAGATGAGAGAGACAGCAAGTTTGGTGGCAGCTTCGGTAGTGATGTATTTTCTGATCTCACTGATGCGGCGGAGGTGGAAATAGCATGCATGGGCCGTGGCGGAGACGAAACTGGTCATGGACAGAGAGGAATCGAGGATGACGCCGAGGTTCTTGGCCGAGTCAGAGAGGGAGATGGGGGTGCTATCGAGTTGAAGGTAGAGAGAGGGAGGGAGCTGGGAGAGTTTCTGGCGAGTGCCTACCAGCATGGCTTCCGTTTTGTCGTCGTTCAGTTTAAGCTTGTTTGCTGTCATCCAGTTTTTCACGTCTTCGTAGCAGTCAGCCGTGCGAGTCAGTAGTGACTGAGTGTTGTCGAGTTTGTCTTTGTCTAGCAGTTGTGAGTCGTCAGCATAGAGGTGGTGGTGTATGCGGTGAGACTGGATGATGTTGGACAGAGGAGAGGTGTAGAGTGTGAAAAGGACCGGGCCCAGGACGGACCCCTGTGGAACCCCGCAGGAGAGCGTGACACGACGAATAGCGCTACCGACCGCCAAATGGTTAAAAGCATGAACACAGAAAACCATCTTATGAATAACGTACTTGTACACGTACCAAGTCTTGTCACGTAATCACGAATCGTGTACTTTGTCTGATGCATAATTAGCTGAAAGCATAATTAGATGAAATCACTAAAGATAAATAAGAAAATAAAAACAGAGCAAATCATTGCAATACACTCGTCTTAGCCGCCATTTAAACTCGCTACCGACTGTCCTGAAAATGCGCCATATCGCACGCTGTCAGTCTCGGTTCAGTTCAGTTTATTTCAGTTCATCTCTGGGCTCGGAAAGTCCCATACGCGCTTCACCCCACCCATCAGAAGTTTTACAGTATAAGTCCTAACATGAAGCGAATAGCGTTGATTTCGCATGCATACATTTTTTTCTATGCCGAGAAACAGTGAGCACAATCCAACTGCGAGTGGAATAGATCCTCATGAGCCCCAGCAATCTACTGCCTGATGCTGGCACGTCTTTGTGACCAGGTTCTTTGGACGGCTCGTTAGCCTTGAATTAACTCGTTCAGCCCGACGGCCGTACTTCCCAAATTTTGGAGGCGTCATCTAATGACTATCTCGGCGCCAAGCTAATCTGGCACTGCCCTTGAATTATCATGGTCGACCCATCTCCTGCTGTAGTGCGTCAGGGCTGAATGGGTTAACACAAATTTCAGAAACAGTCTGAAATTCACCAGTATTGGAGTTAACCCATTCAGCCCCGACGCACTAGAGCGGGAGTTAGATCGACCATGATAATTCAAGGGTAGTGCCAGATTAGCTTGGCGTCGTCAGGAGCCAAGCTAATCTGGCACTACCCTTGAGTTATCATGGTCGATCCATCTCCTGCAACTGGTACGTTTCTTTACGTTACGGGTTAAATGCGCGGTCACGGCCATCACGGCCTTGATCTTGTTTCACGCGGGGAAAATGGGAAGCTTATCTGAAATCACCATCCACAGATAAAATCATGTGGACCAAAGGAACGGGCACGCGTAAAAATGACATAATCACACAAATTGCCAATACTGCTCCCATTACACACTGGATACACATCGCCGGAGACAACCAGGGCGCACTGAGAGACTAAGCGTTTCACGGCCGAGAACAGGTGACCGTGATCCAGTTGCAAGAGATATAGATCTTTATGAGCCCCTTGGCGACTGCGGGGAGGGGGGGGGGGGGGGGGGGGGGGAGGGGGGGTAGGGGGGAGGGGGGGGGGGGCGCGTGAGGATCTATGCCTCATGCAGAGACCATGTGAATCGGTCGACTGAGGCTTTTGGTCGGTGAATAAACAAAGATTTCAGAAATAAAATATGTCTGCTGGTATTTAAGCGGTTTACGCGATCTGCTCAGTCCATGGCGGGCTCGGATCGCTAAAATGTGACGATACGACGGGTTCTCAATGCTGTCTTGCCTAAACTACTACTTTCCCTTCACTTCTTTCCACAATCCTACTTTCCCTTCACGTCTTTCCACAATCCTACTTTCCATTCACTTCTTTTCACAATCCTACTTTCCCTTCACTTCTTTCCACAATACTACTTTCCCTTCACTTCTTTCCACAATCCTACTTTCACTTCACTTCTTTCCACAATCCTACTTTCCCTCTCACGTCTTTCCACAATCCTACTTTCCCTTCACTTCTTTTCACAATCCTACTTTCCCTTCACTACTTTCCACAATCCTACTTCCCCTTCACTTCTTTCCACAATCCGTGTGCGTACGTACACACAACAGAAGCTTTTTTCTGCCTCGTGTGCGTAACGGAAGAGCTCTTCTACGCACAACTGGAGAGGAAGAGCAAAAAGTCTTTCATTTTACGACATTCAAACTTCATAATTTTAATTTAGTCTTCTGTCCGGCATTATTGTAAGACACACTAAAGTCTGCTGTCCGGCATTATTGTAAGACACGCTAAAAAGACGTAGAAGGATTCATTGCGAGCAAATGACTCCTTCAATGCCCGGCAGACGAGGAACACTCGATCCCAACTGCAAGAGGCATCGATCCTCATAAGCCCCCGCAGGTGCGGGGGCTCATGAGGATCGATGCCTCTTGCATACACTACTGTATCCACGTTCTTTGGACGCCTAGTGGGGGTGGAGGGGGTAGGGGTGGCGTTTAAATCAAACAGACATTTCGGAAACACAAACTGCGACTTTTATCAATTGACCATTGCAGTAATCCTGTAGACACGAGAAATGACCCCCCCCCCCCCCCGCCTCCCCCACCCCCACCCACACCCATCCAAACAACGCACAGATTATTCTGCTCGCGTTTTCCGCCTGCTGAGAAGTCCCGGGCACGCTCCATGCATTTCATTACGTACTCTCCCTTCTCTGTGGGGCAACAGTCGGGTTTGTGTCTAGACGGTGAACTCCTGCAGGGGTCAGTTGCATGAGAGAGCTTAGTCCTGCGCAAGCCATTAGGTGACCCGCTGTAGCACCTGGCTTCGCGGCTTTGCGCAGGGACTAAGCTTACTGAAGCAACTAGTTTATTGACCCCTTAACTGCCGGGTCGAAGCCCAACGCTACCCATCTGCAAGAGACATAAACCCTCATGCGCCCCCGCAGTGGCGGGGCCTCATGAGGATTTATGTCTCTTGTTAGACATTTGTTCTTCGTGCCTATTTCTGGTGCCAGTTTGTTTGTGGCCTACACGCGAGTTTGTCCCGTTTTCCTTGTACTAGTATGTCTTCGTCAGCTTTTTTTCCCACTAGCTTGCATTCATGTTTGGTTTCACGTTTTACTTTTTTTTTACCATCGATTCTTTTCCTTTTGTCATTTTTGTGTGCTAAAACTAATTGTTTCTAAAACTAAATGCTCCAGTCATCTTGCTTTTCTCAAACAAACCAAAAAAATGTATTCGCCTTCGTATAATTGCTGTTGGTAGCTCGTGATCACTGTCTCTCTGTATCTATCTTATGAGTGTTTACTTGACGTCATTTTTATTTAACTTTTTTTTTTTTTTTTTTTTTTCTTGGGGGGGGGGGGGGGGGGGGGGGGCGCACTTTTGTCCTTCTTCTTTTATTTTACGTCACATCCTTCATTTGCCACATAAAGCGATAGTGAAGATAAGTAGCGACTGATCTCTCTATTTCTTTGTTTGTCTATTTTTAAAAAAGGGTATTTACCCGAAATATTAATAAGTTGTGTTGTAACTGTCGTCTTAACTCTTTCGAGACGCGCGGCATCCGGATTCGCGGCCTAAAGCCGCGAATCGGGATGCGGCGCGTCTCGAAAGTGTTAAGCGTGTTTCTTTCTCCGTTGGGTTCTTCTCTGCGGCATTTTACACGCTTGACGGTCACCTTTTTGGTCAGGACTTCACAGGAGTGTCGGTCAGCGTGCAGTGCCTGCAGACGCGCAATTCTTTGTCGCTGGCAGCGAAGGAGTTAATGGACGGACGACAGTGCCGTCATACGCCTCATTGCAATTTAGAAGGACTAGGTCAGTACAGCACACGTACGTTGGCCTAGATAAGGGGTGGTCTAATATAGCTCAAAACAGCTGGCATCTTCATCAGGGTAGATCGCTAAATGCCCTGAAATTAAATAATAATAATAATAATAATAATAATAATAATAATAATAATAATAATAATAATAATAATAATAATAATAATCATCATCATAATAATAATAAAGAGGATTTATAATGCGCCTATACATGGTAAGATGCTCTAGGCGCCGTACTTATGAACAAGAAAAATATTACACAAAAAGCGACAAAACCAA
Source organism: Semisulcospira habei (assembly GCA_036245525.1). Taxonomy (NCBI): domain Eukaryota; kingdom Metazoa; phylum Mollusca; class Gastropoda; family Semisulcospiridae; genus Semisulcospira; species Semisulcospira habei. Next base: position 82,417,901 of record BTPG01000008.1, on the reverse strand, counting down.
AACCACGTGTACATACACAAAGGAACAGAAAATGACTAAATACATGAACATGCATGTGCGCAATTCTTACTCTCACAATGCCATCGGCAGAAAATGCTTAACTGCGACAGCTCGAGGATAGTGTCTGATTCGCTTAGGGCTTTATTTCAACTGAGGCGCCAAGTGAACAAGACACTTAATCTGAGATAGTACGCTCACGGTTGATCCGTCTACCGCGATTGGTACGGGGTGTTTAATCCATTACATCCTTTTTAAAGTTGCTTATTGTCCTATGAATGCTACATTACATATTAGGAGATAGATCAACCGTGTTAGTTCAAGGGTGGTGCCAGAATAGCTTGGCGCCTCAGGCGTCAAGCTGTTTTGGCACTACCCTTGAACTATCAGAGTCGAATGTATTACAAGCAAAGGGTGATATCAGAATGAACAGGGTCAGCTGGCCGACCTAAAGTGCAGAGAATCGCTGTATGGCTCTTGGCGTGAAAAGGTGTGCGCGTAGGCACGCTGGTGACAGAAATGGACGCTGTCATTCATGACCGCATGTCCAATTTCTTCCTAATATGGATGTAAGCAGTTTCCGTGAGCTGATAAAGTAACATACCGGAAAGGTGCTGTTCGTGCCAGATTTGGCTACAGACCGAGTCTATTTTTGCGACAAGTAGACTGCAGGGCGGCGGAATCTGACTGTTCACAAAAATGGACTTAATCACAGCGTCATTGACACATGGGGGCAAAAGGCGCCTTCTTCTCCTAAATATATATTTTTTTCTCTGATCAGTTTGAGAGGACTGATGGGAGCGGAGGGAGTAGGGTGGAGGTGGGGGGAGGGGTGTGGGGCAGGTAGGGTAATGGGGTATGGGTGAGTGGGTGTTCGTTGCCTGAAGAGAATGTAAAGTATTGGATCTCAAGCGGTGTTTCACTCCGTGAGCCGATTCATTGATACAATTTATATTCATTAATTGATGCAAAGCATATTAACCCTTTTCATCCTGATACACCTTTGCTTGAAATAAAATTGACTATGCTAGTTCAAGGATGGTGCTAGAATAGCTTGGCGCCTGAGGCGCCAAGCTATTCTGGCACCACCCTTGAACTAAAACAGTTGATCAGACTCCTAAACTGTAATGTAGACTTCATAGGATAATAAGCAATTTTTCACAAAAATTCAGGTTCAGGATGTAACGGGTTAATAGGTTACATCGGTAACCTTCGGATATAAAAACCGCGTGGGACCCAAATTAGATTTCGTGATATCACAAGTTTGTTAACCCATTCAGCCCTGACGCACTGCAGCAGGAGATGGGTCGACCATGATAAATTCATGGCTAGTGCCAGATTAGCTTGGCGCATGTCGGCGCAAAGCTAATCTGGCACTGCCCTTGAATTATCGTGGTCGATCCAACTCCTGCAACAGGTCAATAGTTGTACCGTTAGATGACGCCTCCAAAATCTGGGAAATACGTGCGCCGGGCTGAATGAGTTAATAGTAATTTCCATGAAAAGAGTGTAGTGGGGTCCTAGTGAAAAGCGCTGCTATGTCCGAACACTGAGATATCCTAACTTAGCAGCGAACTGTAAAGTAATCAACTCATTTATGGGCACATGCATCAACAGCTGTGGAAGTGTCAAATACACGACACTTTCGCAGCTATTGATGCGGGCCGCACTGAATGAATTAATTGATAAAACGTTAACAAACGCCTACTGAGTTAAAATCTCTTCTGGTTCTCCTTTTTTTACTTTCAGGAGACATCTGTATCTGTCTCTGTCTGTCTGTCTGTCTTTCTCTGTAGTTGTGAGCTGTCTCTGTCTGTCTGTCTGTCTGTCTTTCTCTGTAGTTGTGAGCTGTCTCGGGTGAGTAGAAGATTAATGCTGTGCGCCAATTTATTTTCTTTGCATTTGCATCGGCGGCAGTTACAAATTCTCCAACGCCTTTAAAAAAATAAAAATACTATGTCAACTATTGTGTTCGTTTATTTTTTCCTGCATTTTATTGTTTATTCTTTGTATGATGTGTTTGTTTTCATGTCGTGTTTTGTTTTGTATACAGGACAGCTTGTAAGACACGCCATGAGATGCCTAATAAATAGCGTTATATTGCAATACAAAATTCATCATCATCATCTCTCTTTTCTTTCTCTCTCTCTCTCTTGTTAATGAACACCGCCTACTAGGGATTACAATTGACAGTCAGTTTAAGTGGAAGGCTCATACGGACAATTTATGCAGAACGGTAGCCAAAAATCTTTTCATGTTGTCCAAACTGAAATATTACACTGACTCGGACACGCGCAAACTATTCTATAATGCTCACATACGTTCTCATATTGATTACGCGTCAACGGTGTGGGATGGATGCAGTGAAGTCCACTTGAAGAGACTCAACTCGTTACACAGAAGGGCAACAAAGTTAATCCTTCCTGACCCACGACTCACAACAGAAGACAAACTCGCCAAAATAGTATTTCTGCCGCTGCAAGACCACTTCAAATACAATAAGGCTATTTTTATGTTCAAAGTGTGGAAACAGAAAATACCAGAATATATCACAACTTTTTTCTCGAAGTCGGAATCTAGGCTTGGTAATATTAGGCAACTTTTCTTAGTCCCCAAAACAAGAATTGATATATACAAATCTAGTTTGTCATTCTCGGGAACGCAGACTTGGAACACGCTTCCTGATTATGTAAAATCCGCTTCCTCTCTAGCCCGTTTCAAAATCAGTCTCTTCAAGTACTTCTCGAAGCAGTCGTAATCATTACGTTGTGAAATATATACTGCCCTGTACATCTGATTATGTTTGCTCCCAATTATAAACTATGTGTGTGCGTGTGTGTGTGTGTGTGTGTGTGTGTGTGTGTGTGTGTGTGTGTGTGTGTGTGTGTGTGTGTGTGTGTGTGTGTGAGTGTGTGTGTGTGTGTGTGTAGACGAAAGACCTAAAACGGGTGACTGTCTTTACCATCCTTATGGAAACTGGGTATGTGTATAATTCTGGGTTTCCAAGTCAGACACCCATTTTTTCTGAGGGTTGTTTCTGCATTGTCTTGCGGTAAAGATTCATAAAAAGTAAAAAAATCCGTTTTTCTCATTTTGGCGTTAACACATGCACTTTTGTGTTTAACAGACACGCCGGTAGTGTGTTTGAAAACTTGTCCCTCCCAGCAATGTGTGTGTGTGTGTTGTGACACAGAACCCTGAAAATGAGCGTGTATGTATTACATCACCCTTCTCAGCTAGCTATAAATAACTTCATAGCTGATATGGGTCAGGGGGGATATTTTGTTGTTTTAGGGAGTAAATTGTTTATGTTTCTACAGAATTAGGTTTGTTATTTGAGGGTGTGGTTGTTTTGTTAAAAAAAGTGTTGAGTTGTAATGTACTTCCGGGGTGATGTGGAGAAAGGTCATGTCTAGTGCAGATTTGAGATTCATGTATACGTTCACCAGGGACTTAGCCTATACGTTTTCTACGTTTGTTTCCATGTCAGATGAAGAATATTTGATCTGAAACGTCGTTCTTTGTTTCTATTTTAAAGGGTTTTTCGCCACTATCTTCTGTTTTAGTTTGACTTAGCCTATAATTATATTCGTGCGCCGGTTGCTAAGAAGTGAAGTGATTGTATGAGTGCGCATTGTAAGAGAGGACGTTTAGACTTTGGGTGAGGCTGCTGTTGTCTTTTGTCCTGCCCGACCTTTTGGTTGAACCTGTTGCTTTATTTTGTAGGTTTGTCGATGTTATCAATGCCGCATCTCCTTTTGGATTGTATGCACAAATTGATTGAATGGAAATGACGTCACAGAGTCAGCGTCGTTTCATGCGTCGTCTGCACCAGTCAGTCGTTTAGTGCAGTTAAAAGAGTGCAGGCTTGGATGGGCCATTTTCTGATGTAATAGTAAAGTATTATTTGTGTGAATGCTGTCCGTTTGAAGGAAGGTTGATTGATTGTACATAGCTTAACGTCCCGACAGCAACAAGACTTTCTCAGGACGTGCCTGCACTGCTAGTGACAAAAACTCAACAGAATATTGAATGTATGTCGCCAGCCGGTCCAATACGTTAAATAAAACCTACGACATGGGGCCTAAATAAAGCTAAGACCATTTAGCAACACACATCGAATATCAAGAGCCACAGGCAGCGCAGACAGTAGGGAGAGTTTAAAAAAGGAAAATGCAGGTGAATGGACCAAGGGTAGACAGAAACACATGCCCCCGGAATATAGAGAAAAAACCCACCCTGTGGGGCTGACCAGGGTGCCCCTGGGAACTAAAAAGTCCCCCAGGGCAGACCCGGTTGGGGGTGTTTGAAGGAAGGACTGGAAAGTCGAGTGTTGAGGGCAGACCGGTTGGGGGTGTTTCAGGGAAGGACTGGAAAGTCGAGTGTTGAGCGAAGCCCGAGAGAAGGCGAGGATGGGAAAAATATCCAGCACTATACGTTGGAATAGATGCATATCAGTTACGACATGCTTGTAAATTAAAACACTTTTAACCCCACCCGGGTCTGCCCTGGGGGACTTGGGTGGGGTTAACTACTTTTTATTTCCCAGGGGCACCCTGGTCAGCCCCACAGGGTGGGTTTTTCTCTCTATTCTGGGGCATGTGTCTCTGTCGGCCCTTTGTCCATTCACCTGTATTTGACTTTTTAAAACTCTCCCTACTGTCTGCACTGCCTGTAGCTCTTGATATTGGATGTGTGTTGCTAAATGGTCTTAGCTTTATGTAGGCCCCATGTGTTAGGTTTATTTAATGTATTTGACCGGCTGGCGATATACATTCAATGTTCTGTTTAGTTGTTGTTTTTTCACAAGCAGTGCAGGCACGTCCTGAGAAAGCCTTGTTGCTGTCGGGACGTTAAGTAATGTACAATAAAACACTTTTAACATTAAGAAAAGTTGAGTTAAAAGAGGTTTTAAAACAGTTTTCATAAAAACTTTTGCCCGACACGCTTCTAAAAACAACATTTTCTTAGTTTTAAACCTTGTACCGCGCCATAAACGCCGCGATTGCTTTTCAGTCTTAGCTGTCCTATAGTGTGGAATGTGGGACTTTGCCAACTGGATCCATCTGGTGCACTCCAAATGAGTATTTGTGAGTGGTTTGACGTGCAACTCAGTGTGCGCCTCTGAAATGACCTACTGATTCCACTGATAATGAAACTCTTTCATTCATAAGAGTGCATTGAGCAGCTCTATAAACCAAAAGTGATGACCCCCTCTCCCCCCCCCCCACCCTCCCCTCCCCCCCCCCGCCCCGCCCCCCCCCCCCACTCACACACTTCTCCCCCCCCCCAACCCTCTTACAACCCCACTCAAACAATCATAATAGTAAAATCAACCAAAGGTATCTTTAGTGAGGTATTTTCACTGTAATCCCAGTTTTGTGTGAGAGGCACCCACTTTTGGGGTAAACACCCATTTTTTTTCCATCCAGTGGCTCTGTTTCTAGAAAATGTCTATTTTATTTTAAGTTGTAGAGCTTAGTTATAAGGTGAGTTCTAAACATTGGCATCAACTCCAGAGCCCTAGAATAAATAGAAATATGGGAACCCATTTTCACATAAAATGGTAGGTCACCCAGTCTGAGGGTTTTGTGTTCATGTGTGTGTGTGTGTGTGTGTGTGTGTGTGTGTGTGTGTGTGTGTGTGTGTGTGTGTGTGTGTGTGTGTGTGTGTGTGTGAGTGTGTGTGTCAGTTTAGGAGTGTAAGATCGTCATGGGACTTTCTTTCCCTAAACTAGCAATGTTTTTGTTTCATTTACATTTAACTATATACTTAGTTTTTTTGTATTTTGTCTCGTAGTTTTGTAGCAATGGCAGGTTTGAAAATGGCTATGTCTATACGATGTCAATGTCTCAACTGCTGATAAATAAAGCTTCATTGAATCATTGAATCATTGAATCTCTCTCTCTCTCTCTCTCTCTCTCTCTCTCTCTCTCTCTCTCTCTCTCTCTCTCTCTCTAAATCGAAGAATTAATTGAGGTATTTCATTATTAAAGAATTTAGAGATTATATTATACTGAGCCACATTTTGCTTGATATAGTGCCAATAACCGGCTGACGTGATTACGATACCCGAAACAAAATGTCCGAGTCTTCAGACGAGGACATTTTGATTTGGGTCAAGTAATCACATTTGTCGGTTATCGGCACTATATCAAGCAACAATTTGACGCAATATAATTTATATACTCAGTCCAAAACAAAACTTTACCTCACATCCCTCAGTTTGCGGTGTTCAGACAAAACATGTGATTGGCGGGCGACATCGTTTCAGATTATCGGCTGAGCGCACAGATTTAGTCTGACTATGACGTATTAGAGCTTTATGCTAGTAATTAGATCACGGATAATGTCTTAAAATACCAGCAGGTTTGTTTATTTTGCCTTTTACTTTGGTTGTCACTATAGCTAGCGGCCATCCTGTCAATTTCGCTTGCACAGCGATACATTTCGCAAGTTTCAGTGCTGACGTCTGCTGCTCTTCTTTCATGCATGTGTATGGGGAAGAAATTTTGAGCGTACGTTCACGAAGAAGTATTTCATTACTACTGCATATACGGAACTCGTTAATGTTGCAGTATGAGCATATTTCACATTTCCGTGTTGATAAATGCAAGTATCAACATTTAATTCTTTGGGCCTTCAAAGGATTTTGGGAAGGAAAGTATATCAAGCAAGTTCATGAATATGGATTTGTTTGTTATACAATATATTAACCCATTTAGCCCCGAGTCCCTACAGCAGGAGATGGATTGACCATGATAATTCAAGGATAGTGCCAGATTAGCTTGGCGCCTGAAGGCGCCAAGCTAATCTGGCTCTACCCTTGAATTATCATGGTCTATCCATCTCCTGCAACTGGTACATAGTCATTAGGCAAACACCTCCAAAATTTGAGAAATGCGACCGTGGGGCTAAGAGGGTTAATGTATGTGTCAAAGAAGGGAAAACTCTATGGAGTGGGTACATTTATTCATAAGATTTTGTCTGGGATTCAATGATATGACAAGCACAACATGCCCAATTAGACGTGAAGTGTCCGCTTTATCCAAATGTAGATGAAGCCGAGGAACTTTTTTTTCGCGGTCTGCTGCCAGAGGTATAATCCCAATGCGCAAAAGGCAATGGGGCCGAGGTCGTGCTTCGGGCCAACGGCGGCCGAACTCGGCCCGATCGCCTTTGCGCACTGGGATGATTTCAGACAAAAGTACGTACCGCGGTACATACAGGCAGATAATTGACATAACCATTCAGTAGTATTGTTTAGCAATAACAACATTCGCGCTGTTCGAAGTACAGCAATGCGCATTCATTATGCCATGAAAATAAGAGATGAAAAGATTAATTAAATCATTCTGCCCCTGCCACATCACAGCAAGATACGGATCGACCATGATAGTTCACGGGTGATGCCAGAATAGCTTGGCGCCTAAGGGCGCCAAGCTATTCTAGCATCACCTTTGAACTATCATGGTCGATATGTGTCCTGCACTGCACTGAAGGCCTCAGTGGACAACGTCAAAATTTGGGGATTTCGGCCTTAGGCTGAGTTAAGCTTTTAGCCACCCTTAATTACTCTGTGAAACATGTTGCTGGTGTTACAGTACATGTACTAAAACAACAGACAATTGGCACTTTCAGTCATACCAAGACTTTTTGGTATGTGAGGTAATCATGTCAAATATGTATTTGTTATTTTCCGTACAGGCCCGAGGACCCATAATAAATTTTTCTCGAGCGATTTCATAATTTGTTTACAAAAAAGAGGTTGAATTTCAATGCACTTATGATAAAATTTCGAAAGAAATCCGACAATAGTAATGTGAGTAAGACATGTTGTCTTGCTTCTTGGGAAATTGTCTGCACCGTTCGCGCACAACGCCAGCTACAACTGCGGGCGATGTTCCCGACTGCTGCCGCGAGTAGAACGTTCTGCTGTGGGTCTCTCTCTCTCTCTCTCTCTCTCTCTCTCTCTCTCACACACACACACACACACACACACACACACACACACACACACACACACACACACACACACACACACACACACACATCTGCAAGAGGCATAAATTCTCATGAGCCCTTGCATTCCCAAGGGCTCATGAGAATTTATATCTCTTGCTAACCGACACACTTGGGGGAAAAAAATCACTGCGACTGTTCAGTTTCTGTCCCTGGTTGTAACCGGTTCGCGGCAAGGGTAGAAAGACAGCCGGCACGAGCAGCCAGTGAAAGTGACAGAGCAAACGGACCAATCAGCGCGCAGCTCTTCCATAATCAGGGCGCCTGTAGCGCGCGCGCCTTGCATAAAAGGCCGAGGACTGCGGAGACGAATCAATCACCCATGATCGTACGCAACTAGAGCAGGCTTACTGACACACGCGATTCTTACAACTTGCACTTGGTCGCGCTTGCTTCTGAGACTTGAACGTATTTGAGGGATTTGTTGCTGAGAGCCACCGCAAGAGTAATATCAAGTCTTTTCTTTGGTGCTGTTGCAGAGTAAAAGTTGCAACAGACTTTGTGAAATAGTCTTTCTGCGTCTTCAGAGAACTGTAACTACTTCAGCAGAGTTGCTCTTGGTTGGCTGAGACTGTCGTGCTGTAACTTGCAGAACTTTTTAGCTCACTCTCGACTCTCGTGTTCACACGCTACAAGTCTTCTTGTTCTCAAGTCTGCTTCCAGTCCTCTACGCACCATCATGCTGACTGGAAGCCAGAGCGTGAACGGCCAGCTGAGCCAGAAGAGCGAGGGTCAAGGCAAGCAGGAAAAAACACGGTACCGCATCACGGTGATGGGGCCGGCCGGCGTGGGCAAGTCGGCTATTATCTCGCAGTTCCTGTACGAGCGGTTCCAGGAGGAGTACAACCAGACGGTGGAGGAGCTGCACCAGGGTGACTTTGACTTTAACGGCGTGAAGCTCACTCTCGATATCCTGGACACGGCCGGCGCCTACTCCTTTCCCGCCATGCGACAACTGGCCATCACCACCAGCGACGCCTTCGTGCTCGTGTATTCCGTATCTGATGACGCGTCCTTCCAGGCGGTGACTGAGCTGAGAGAGCAGATTCTGAAGGAAAAGAACTCGGACGACGTGCCCATCGTCATCGTGGCCAACAAGGTGGACGTGGGCGACATCAAGCGCACCCTGGAGCGGGTGACCGCTGAGTCCATCGTGTGTGTGGAGTGGGGTAACGGCTACGTGGAGGCCTCGGCCAAAGACAATGTTAACATCGTGGGCATCTTCAAGGAGATCCTACGCCAGTCCAAAGTGCAGTACGCCCTCAGTCCCGCCGTCCGCAGGCGCCGACAGTCCACACCCTCTGCCTTGCCACAGAAAAAGAAACTTTCCCGCCAAACGCGATCTGAACGCCAGAGCTGCTCCTAAACTAACTCTGTGACTGTGATTGTGTGTGCTGGAGTGAGTCAAAGGAGAGAAATGAACAATGAGAGAGAGAGAGAGAGAGAGAGAGAGAGAGAGAGAGAGAGAGAGAGAGAGAGAGAGAGAGAGAGAGAGAGAGAGAGAGACGCAGTGTTCGCTGAAATCAATCAAGAGACAATGCGTGAGAAACTGTTCGGCTGATCTCAGCTGCGCCTAACACAAACTTCTTATGACTGATCACACCCGTGCGCCAACGGGCGGTGCCTGAAGGACGTCCAATGTCCAACTCTGTACATAGACCTTCATGTGCTGACTGCTGTTGTGTGGTGCTTGTGACGGTGGCCTTGCGACCGCAGTAGCTCCTAGGTGAATCGTTTTGAGTGGTCTCACCTCGCGCCCCAGGCGCGAGGTGAGACCACTCTCAAACGATTCACTGTGAAACTCCTGTGTGTACAATAGACTGTTCTACGACGAAAGCGAGCGTGTTTCACGGACTTGTGACACGGGAAAGTCAATGTCTGAGACTATGATACTCTGATGAACATTTGAAAATGACATCGTTTATCAGCATTTCGTACACATTCTTAACAAACACTGTATGTACTTTCAATCAATGTTCGCTGAACATTGTTACGCCTCTGGCTGTCGGTAGCGCTTTTTTGTCGCGATGATTCCTTCAGAGATATTCTGAATCACGCTGTACTGAAATGTTTCTAAACATTCATACCGTGTTCTCAGAACATTATGAAATACCATGTTCGTAGAGCAACATTGTAATGCCATGATCCTTTTATGCTGTGATGTGTCCAGAACAGTATATGTGACGCCATTTCTACACGAACATTTTGTATTGTATTCATGAGCTCTGTCATGGGGTGCCGTAACTTCCTGATCACAAACACAATTTTAATGCGATCAGCTCGTAAACACCACGTGTTTTAATGTGCCTAGCTATAAGCATTTATTGAAACTGTTTTGATCGTTTTTTAAATTCGAGTTTGCCTGTACTCAGTTGAGCAGATAAAGTTACGTACTTCTAAAACGTTGCATCAAAATCTTTTGACCGGATGAGATTATACGTAATCTTTATTTCATTTAATTCGGTTTAATCCTTTGTTGTTTGACCGTTGTTTTGTATGTTACGAGAATCGGTGTGTGTGTGCGCGCGTGTATTGCGCTACACTTAGATTAAATTAATACTATTTTCCCCTGTCAGTGCATTTCTTCTGATAGCTATTTACTCGTGAATGTCCAGACTTTTATAACGCAATTCTTTTACGACTCCCTTTTGTCTAGAAACTGTTTAACAGTCAATTTCCTGTCCTATCTAACGCCAGTCTCGGTAGTTGCATGGACCGTAAAAGCTTAAGTGTATTGTCTGACTAGCTTGTCGCCTGCAAAGGCGCCAAGCTAGTCAGACAATACGCTAAAGCTTTCGTGGTCGTTCCGCCTCTCGCAATGTAAGACGTTGGACGGTCGCACGGTTAATTGCAAACAGTTATTAGGTTAATGCGCCTTAGGCAGTAGACAGGGGACGCTAGGCTAATCCTTATTGATCTGTTTAGTTCTCGCTGTGCCCATACGCAGTCGCGGCCTTCAAATCTACAAGCTTAACTCTTTGGCTGTCGGTAGCGGTTTTCTTTCGCGATGACTCCTGCGGGAATCATCTCGACAAAAAGAGATGCCGGCGGGCAAACGGTTAATCCATTGATTGCTAGAGAGCAGTGAGCACAGATCAAATGCAGGAGGTAGAGATCCTAATGACGTCATGGGGATCTATGTCTCTTGATGATTAAACATTCTCAGTTAATAACCTATTCTATAGTGTTATTTTTAAAAACTCATTCTACCCCAACACCGAAATCCTTAAATTTGGCCGTTGTCCTCTGAAGACTGCATTGCAGTGCAGGACACAGATCGACCATGATAGTTCAAGGATGATGCCAGAATAGCTTGGCGCCCATAGGCGCCAAGCTATTCTGGCATCATCCTTGAACTGTCATGGTCGATCCTTATCTTCCTTTGGTGTGTCTGGGGTAGAATGAGTTAAATATTAGTTAGCTACATGTTTTGTAGCGAGACCATTCTTTAGAGTCGTGTTATTACTCTTTGGCCTGACACTAAATCAGAAATACAAGATCAAAGTCATTTTACTCAAACCTTGAACAGATGCAAGTGATATAGATCCTTATGAGCCCGCCTCAGTCGTGGGGGCTCATGAGGATCTATGCATCTTGCAGACGTTCGTTTGACTGCTGAGTGTCTTTGGCTTTGAATTAACAAACATTTCATAATCATAATCGGCGTTCAGATGCCGTGAAGGTGTTAAAGTCAATGATATTTGTAATAGGATGACTGTTGAATGTGCGATGCAAGAGATGTGATGGGTAGAGAGAAGTTTTTATATATTTTGTATGGCAATATTTCGATACATTGCTTATGATGGGAATGCCATTTTTATGATTCGCAATGAAAGAATAAAATCAAAGAGAAAAACGTTCGACTCGAAATTATCGAATGAATGCTTATGATTGCAAGTGTGTGTGGTGTGTGGTGTGTGTGTGTGTGTGTGTGTGTGTGTGCGTGCGTGCGTGCGTGCGAGCGTGTGTATGTGTGTGCATGTGTGTGTGTGTGTGTGTGTGTGTGTGTGTGTGTGTGTGTGTGTGTAGTTCATTTTTACGCCTTGTTTGTTACAAAAACTGTTGTCAACATTTCTAGCCCCATCAAAGCCGCAAGAAAATGCGAACATCACCCGTCTACAAGAGGCAAAGAACCTCATGAGCCCCCGCGTCTGCGGGGGCTCATGAGGTTCTTTGGCTCTTGCTGACCCTATTTATATGTGTTCCTTGGATTGTGGGATTATTTGGTGTTCAATTTTTGCTCTGCTGTCAAAGACACATTATGCTTGTGTCCACTGGTAGCAAAAGGTTTCACTAAACCTTGTGATGGTCTCTGATTATGGACTTCACCGCCTCGAGCCAGAAGGTCCATAATCACAGACCATCACACACATACATGCAACAAGTGTAACAAAGAATAAAAAAGTTAAAAAAACAATTAAACAATACAAACAGTACAATACAAAAACAAACAAACGAACGAACGACGGAACGAACAATGAAAAGAAAAACAACGTATGAAAGGAAGACGGTAATCGCTTAGGGCTGTACGTCATTTGTCCACCACGAAGGTGATTTCAAAAGACAGGGCACCAAGGAGGGCATAAACACATTTTGACAGCACCCGGTTTCGAACCCAATACTTTTCTGGTGAGCTCTAACACCAAACAAACCCAGCTTTCCTAACTAGGACAGGAGGGAAGAAAGAAAAGGAAATATTCACCTTTCTCAAGAGAAGGCAGATACAAACATTTTCTACTTTTCTTTTGCTTTCACAAATGATCATCTGAAGTGTTGTGTTCCGAATACACAATTTCGATTGTTAGCTGGTTTGTAAAACTTGTGATGTTCTGTGACTCTAGACCTTACGGCTTTCAGCCGTAAGGTCTGCAGTCACATAACATACCATGAACGACTATTCCCTTAAAAAAAATATCTATCAGCAAAAATGCATTTGATCACAAATCGAGACCGCCCAAAGTAACAGGACATTTCGCAACTATATTGCTCATCGGCAGCCGCCAATTACACTCAACAGGAATAGTACACACAAATCCATGACGATTACATCAATTTCTAAGTGCTGAATGAAGGGTGACGAAACAGCGCCATTTGTTGTGACACTTTAATATCACGTACTTATCACAGGCGTAAACGCGGCCGCTGGTTCCTGATGTGACGCAGGCTCTCCTCATGCGTGTGGTCTGAAAGCATTACGTCTCAAATCAATCTGCAAAGTGGTAGAGAAGGTTTTAATGAGCCCCGGTGATGAACTAACTCGGACCTTGTCTCTGCGGCGTAAATCTCATGAGAATCTATGCCTCTTGAAGGCTGCGGGCGTTCTCCTTTGTCTCCTACGTAGAAGACCGAGGCAGTTAAGCTGGATGCTTAACCCTTTCACCACCAGAACCAAATGTCTCAGATTTAACAATTATCTTCAAGGTAATCTTTGGCTTCTTCGCTGCCGAAAATAGTGAACGCAGTCCAACCGCAAGAGGCATTGATCCTCATGAGCCCCGCGACTGCTGGGGCTCATGAGGATCTATACCTCTTGCTGCGACCAATTCGTATCCATTATAATTGGACGGTAGTGGCTTTTGGTCGTTAAATGAACACAGAGTTCGGGAACGTAAATAATATAGGACGGTGAATCAGAGACAATAGATTGTCTATGGGTGAATGAAGATAAAATATATCAAGTGCCAGGGAAGTGGTTAATCATAGTTCACGCATGACAGCTGAAAGGTGGTACCTGGCTGGCTCCACGCTAATCAGGCACTGCCCTTTAAAAAAACAATTCCCACAGATGGCGCGGGGTATGAAAGAGACGAGTGCTCATCACAGATTTCACGACATCACACAGCGTTAGCCGGGGATCACACCACAGTCTGAATGAGTAATAACTTTATTGCAGCAGGAAAGCGCTCTTCAACACGAGTTCCCACCTGTCATGTTGTGTGGAGATGTCGCAACATTGAATGTCACAGATATATACAATGTTGGAGAGAGAGAGAGAGAGAGAGAGAGAGAGAGAGAGAGAGAGAGAGAGAGAGAGAGAGAGAGAGAGAGAGAGAGAGAGAGAATGAATGAATGAATGAATGAATGAAACTTTATTTTCCAAGGATAAAAGAATAGGTGCGCAGACCTGTTTTCATTCTTGTCCTTGCTACACACTACAAAACAAAATAACGTACATAAAATCACTCTCTTACACACACACACACACACACACACGCGCGCGCCGGTGTGCAATTGCCGCGTGCACAGGTTTGTGCCGGATTAGCTTGTAGCCCGTACAGGCGCCAAGCCAAGCCTGCACAACCCTCCACACACACACACACACACACACACACACACACACACACACACACACACACACACACACACACACACACATCAGTATATCATGTACACATACATCCTATCACTTAAAACTATACTACAGCAAAAATAAAAAGTATAAAGGATTTTGTACATAAAACCGCTATTGTTCTCATCATAAAAATCAACACGACTCACTCCAACAAACATACAACAGGCATACACACACACACACACACACACACACACACACACACACACACACACACACACACACACACACACACTGGCACACACACACACGCGCGCGCGTGTGTGTGCAAGCACGTATGGATGCGCGCGTGCACACACATACACTTGCACACTCACACACAGATAAACACACACCCGCACACATACGCGATAGCGGCCTCCCCGCGACACTAAACCGCGCACAGTTAGATGCTATAGTCTTCAGTAAAAGTAATGTATAGCGATCCCGCAATCAGAGAGAGAGAGAGAGAGAGAGAGAGAGAGAGAGAGAGAGAGAGAGAGAGAGAGAGAGAGAGAGAGAGAGAGAGAGAATCAATGAATCAATGAAACTTATTTTACAACGGTTAAGGCAATGACATCGCCATTGACACGGCCATTTTACAAACCTGTCGTTGCTAACAACTACAATACTATCTACACATGCACATGCATATAAGTGAAAACATAATACTTGCAAACAATTGACAACACTGTTCACATAGGCAGATATACTCATAGACTCTCAGACACCCCCCTCTCCCCTCCCCCTCCACACATACACACACACAGAGCTAAGTAGTTCAAATGATAAATACAAAGGATAAAAGGCTTAATTGGGAATAAATTGGACCCAGCAAAGAAAGAGACATATAATACATGTAGTTAAGGCATACCTAGGCCCTACGAGTGATCCACGAAATACTTGCAGAGACCCTTTTTAAAATAGGCTAGCGAGGAGGCGGGTGTTACGTTTTCGGGAAGCGCATTCCAGATATATGTCCCTGAGAAGGATAAACTGGTTTTATATAGATCGATCCTTGGTTTTGGGTCTATGAAAAGCTTTCTGATTTTTTCCAATCTTGGACTCAGACTTGCGCAACAAAGTGGAGATTTACTCAGGGGTTTTGCGCTTCCACACTTTGATCATAAAATTGCTTTGTTATAAAATTATTTGAAATGATCTTGAAGACGCAGGCGACCTACTTTTGTGAGCTTTTCTTCTGTGGTTAGGTGTGGATCAGTTCTATGCAAGATTTGATTGTCATGATTTTGAGTATGAGAGGAAACAGGTCAAGGAAATGCTAGTTAGTGGACCTAATCACATGCCGAGTGAAGTGATTGTGGTTACTGAGGAGGAGGTGCTTAGCGTACTTAAACATACCAACCCAAAGCGTCTGGGTCGGATGGTGATAGATCAAATGTGTTAAAATTATGCGCTGAACAACTGTACCGAATTCTTTGCTATATTTTTAACATGTCACTTACCCAGTGTGTCGTTCCCAGTTCGTGGAAGACCTCTTGTATTGTCCCCGTGCCAAAAAAGCAAACTGTATCTGTGATGAATGATTTAAGACCAGTTGCTCTTACCTCGTGTGTCATGAAGGTTTTTGAGAGGGCTGTTCTTTCACATTTTCAAATACAGGTTTCTGATTTTATGGACCCCTTTCAGTTTGCTTACAGAAGGCGAAAAGGTGTTGATGATGCCATTTTGTATGTTGTAAACAACATCTACTCTCATTTAGAAAAAACAGGAGCCTCCATTCGACTGATGTTCTATGATTTTTCATCTGCTTTTAACACCATTCAGCCACACATATTCGCTTCCAAACTAGTTCACATGAACATAAATGCCTCTACCATTCTTTGGGTTTTGGACTATCTCACTAACCGCCCACAGTATGTCAGAATTAGTTCGGATCTAATCTCAGATGTATTTTTTACCAACACCGGTGCACCACAAGGGACTGTCCTGTCGCCTTTTTTGTTTTCTTTGTACACAGCGGACTGTAGAGCCACTCATGACGACTGTGTCATAGACAAATACGCCGACGACACTGTACTGACACTAGGTCAGATTACAGATGAGGACGACAGACACTATCGACAGGAGATCGACGACTTTGTAGAGTGGTGCGATAGAAACTATCTTGAATTACATGTTGGCGAAACAAAAGAGATGGTCATAGATTTCAGGAAAAACAAACATCATCCCGATCCTGTTGTCATCAAGGGAACAGATGTTGATCGTGTAGAGTCCTACAAGTATTTAGGTGTTTTTGACAACGCGCTCAACTGGAAACAAAACACAGATGCTATTGTGAAAAAAAACCCGCATACCCGTCTTTACTGTTTGCGAAAGCTCAGATCATTTAATGTAAGCTCTCAGCTTTTACAGATGTTTTACTGGCTCCAGTATTGTTAGCGTTCTAACCTTTGGACTGACGTGCTGGGGTAGAAATTTATGTAAAAGAGATCAAGATCGTCTTAACAAAGTAATCCGGAAAGAGGGCGGGGTGATTGGTTGGGCCCAGGATACTTTGGACGCACTGTACAACAGACGGATTACGAACAAACTGGCTGACATTCTTGATGACAAAACACATCCACTTAGATATGAATTGGACAGCAGACGTATAGAACGAAGTGGCAGACTTCGAGTACCCAAAAGTAGTACATCACGTTATGCCAGCTCTTTTGTCTCTCAGGCTGTTACCCTCTTCAAAAGTAATATCAGTAGATAGTGTCTGTCGCCATTCTTTAGTTCTTTAGTTCTAGCCCTTTCAGTAGTTCACTGCAACATTGCTGACATCAGAAGCTGGCACAGGGGGAATCCACCATAAGTGTTTCTGATGACAAAAGTGTTACAAAGTTAACAATACGTCTGTTACAGTTCATCTCTTTAATTAAGAGTAATGGGTTATTTAATTATTTTACTGAGTGAATGATGATGCCATGTGTTGTATGGGCAGACAGCGAATTTCCCCATGAGGGATTAATAAAGTATTATTGTATTGTATTGTATTGTATTGTATTGTATTGTATTGTATTGTATTGTATTGTATTGTATTGTATTGTATTGTATTGTATTGTATTGTATTGTATTGTATTGTATCAGGGCACATTATTTTGGCCGCCCGTCTGAGTAGGGAATTGAGTCTCTTTAACTCATTCTACCCCATCACCGAAATCCCCAAATTTGGCCGTTGTCCTCTGAAGACTGCATTGCAGTGCAGGACACAGATCGACCATGATAGTTCAAGGGTGATGCCAAAATTCTGGCATCACCCTTGAACTATCATGGTCGATCCATATCTTGCTGTGGTGTGTCTGGGGTAGAATGAGTTAAATGGACCTTACTACATCTATCTCATACCGTTGACGCGTAATCGACGTGAGAACGTATGTGAGCATTATAAAATAGTTTACGGGTATCTGAATCGGTATAATATTTCAGTTTTGATAATATAGAGAGATTTTTTGCTACTATTTTGCATAAGGCATCTGTATGAGCAAGCCATTTTAGCTGACTGTCGATTGTAATCCCTCGTACGCCATGCCCGTTTACCTGTTCTACCTGACTACCGTTAAGTGAAAGGTTAAGTAATAGAGGCGTTATCCGCTGTTTTTTGGCGCGTGGCAACTACCATCGATTTCGTTTTGACTGGATGGACAACCATAGAATTGTTTAAGTTTGTCAGTTAGGAAAAGTTTTATGCTGGATACAGAGATTATAAATGTAAGTTAAGGATTCTACAATGTATTTTCGGGCTGATGTCATCAGGCTCCGATGACTTTTTATTTAGAAGGATACTTATGAGTAAACCCACTTCATGAACAGCTTGCATGGGGATGTTGAAGGGGGCTGTGCCCATTGTATTTTGTTGACAAAACTCAATCATCTGATTAGAATGGTAATAAGTGTTATTCTGGCTTGACGAAATTAGAGATTCGGCATCAGAAAGAAAATGGTCATTGAATGTATCAGCAGTAAGATTAGTGGGAATGGTAGTGTGAGTGTGTGTGTGTGTGTGTGTGTGTGTGTGTGTGTGTGCATGTGTGTGTGTGTGTGTGTGTGTGTGTGTGTGTGTGTGTGTGTGTGTGTGTGTGTGTGTGTGTGTGTGTGTGTGTGTAGTTCATTTTAATGCCTTGTTTGTGACAAAAACTGTTCTGAACATATGTAGCCCCCATCACAGCTGCAAGAAAATGCGGACGCCAATCATCTGCAAGAGGCAAAGAACCTCACGAGCCCGTGCAGATGCGGGTGCGCATGAGGTTCTTTGCCTCTTGCCGGCCCTATTCATATCCGTGTCCCTTGGTTAATGTCCGTAACATTGTTTGGTTCATTATTTTTAGATTTCACAATTAGGCGAAGTGACTTGTTCAGTGTGTACAGGTGCTGTCGCTGAATGTGAAGTAATGTAAGAGAGCACTTCTATCTGAAAAACTTTCCCTCGACTCCTCAATTTGAATGGTGCAATATCTTAGTGCGATGCGGTCGCCAGTCAGCCTCCTCCCTGCTGAGAAAATCCAACTGCAAGAGGCATATATCCTCATGAGCCCCCGCAGGTGCGGGGGCTCATGAGGATCTAAGCCTCTTGCCTCTCCGTCTCTATTTTCCTTTGACCGCGCGAGCTCTTTCACGCTGAATTAAATCGGCAAGGGCTTACCCACAATCGCACCTTCAGCAAACACGTCACGATAGGGCCTGCAATGACACGATCATCTTTCCTACGCTAAAAGGATAGAAAAATGAAGGCTGTACACATACAGTGTGTCTAAAGTAAAGATGGGTTCGGCTTAGGGATATTTTTTTTGTATAGACTTAATGCATGTGTGACGCGAATTTGCACCCCTGTGATGGGTCCTTGTATTTAGAAGGCACGTTAAAAGGAAGTTGCTGTTAGGCGAGGAAGTTGCTATTAAGACCATGTAAGTGTCCGATTTCATCTTTGTGTGTCTGTCTTTTACCCAGAATGAAGTGGTGAAAATATCAGAGTTTCAATCTTTCTCTATTTTATATGACATGTTATAAACCTATTACAGCTATTGACAACACACATGCAACTGATGATATTTTAACTCATTCAGATGCTGTAGTGCGTCAGAGCTGAATGGGTTAAGACTGATGCGAGTAAAGTAACATTAAAAGATTTAATTTGTATTAACCCATTCAGCCCTGACTAACTACAGCAGGAGATGGATCGACCATGATAATTCAAGGGTAGTGCCAGATTAGCTTGGCGCCTGTGGGCGCCAAGCTAATCTGGCACTGCCCTTGAATTATCATGGTCGATCCATCTCCTGCAACAAGTGCATAGTCGTTAGGTGACTCCTCTAAAATTTGGGAAATACGTGCGTCGGGCTGAATGAGTTAAGAATATGTTTATACAGAACAAAACGAAAACATGTTGATCATTTTTTAAAAAAAAATTATCAGTAGAGTAACCCTTTCCCTCTACAGTTAATATACGCACATTGTGTGTTTAAAATCATTGTCAATTAAACCTCCAAGATACCAGCAAAGGAACAAAGTGGTGTCAGCAAGAGGCATAGATCCTCATGAGCCCCCACAACTGCGGGGGCTCATGAGGATATGTGATTCTTGCCTATGAAGCGCAACCTGAACACTGATCAATTCAGGCGCACTGCAACTGTGCCATTTTGATTTACCACGATCTTTAACTCATTCTACCCCAACACCGAAATCCCCAAATTTTGCCCTTGTCCTCTGAAGACTGCATTGCAGTGCAGGACACAGATCGACCATGATAGTTCAAGGGTGATGCCAGAATAGCTTGGCGCCCATAGGCGCCAAGCTATTCTGGCATCACCCTTGAACTATCATGGTCGATCCTTATCTTGCTGTGGTGTGTCTGGGGTAGAATGAGTTAACGGACATGCTATCTGAACAAGCCCGTCATTTTGCCCTGACATGTGAATTTATGTGCAAATGGAACAACGTACCCGACTCTAAAAAATTCAAAGATTCTTCAGCGAAGCAAGCAGCATTGACCAAATCCGTAAAAGCCTCAAGACTCATCTCTTCCGCGATGAACTCACAGTTTTTCTTTTATCACAAACACAGATCGTGCCTCTTCTTTTCCCCTTCTGCTTCGGGTCTCTTCCTCCTCTGTCTGACACTGCGTCCAGGGGGGGGGGGGGGGGAGGCGGCGGCGGGGGGGGGGGGGGTGGCATGCCCCCCCCCCCCGACCCCAAATTTGTTAAAATGCTAGCGTGGTGGAGGCCTTTTGCATGAGGTTCAAGGTCCCAAACAAGCTGTTGCCCCCCCCCCTCCTCTGGAGCAAAGTGATCCGGCCCTGCACGTGGACATGATGCTGATGCTGATGATGATGATGATGATGATGATGATAATGATGATGATTTCAATTCAATTCAATAAACTTGATTTATCCCGCTAGGGACAATTAATGTGGTCCGACAGGCTAAGTGACAGATATACAAAAAAAAATCTTACATTAAAATATGCACACGATAATGATACAAACAATCAATTCAATTAAAATCTAATGTATTTAAAAACAGCACAACATTACTAAATAAAGTTTATGTAAAAAGAAATAATACGTGCACATATCAGCTCATCCACAGCAGTAAAAACGATTTTAAAAAAGAAAGAAAAAAAAAGTAATTAATTTAAGACAGTAATAATAATAATACAATTATTTTAAATGAGATTACAGAAATAATAATAATAATATGAAATATAAATATTATATAAAAAAAATTAAAAAGTAAGATTTGATAACTAGAATGTTGAGGGAGAAGGCAACAAAAAATGATGATGATGATGATGACGACGATGCTGATGATGACAGTGATGGTGACGACGACGACGACGACGATGATGATAGTGATGGTGACGACGACGGCGGCGATGATGATGACGACGACGACGATGATGATGTTTTTTTTCTCTTCAGAATGTCGGTACTCAATATTTGTCTCGTTGCCGGGATACTTCTGATGCCTGGTAGGTTTAACCCTTTGGCTGTGTTGGAAGCGCTTTTGTCGCGATGATTACTGCAATCCTTTGGCTGTACGTAGCGCTTTTGTCGCGATGATTACTGTAATCCTTTGGCTGTATGTAGCGCTTTGTCGCGATGATTACTGTAATCCTTTGGCTGTATGTAGCGCTTTGTCGCGATGATTACTGCAATCCTTTGGCTGTACGTAGCGCTTTTGTCGCGATGATTACTGTAATCCTTTGGCTGTATGTAGCGCTTTGTCGCGATAATTACTGTAATCCTTTGGCTGTATGTAGCGCTTTGTCGCGATGATTACTGCAATCCTTTGGCTGTATGTAGCGCTTTTGTCGCGATGATTACTGCAATCCTTTGGCTGTGTTGGTAGCGCTTTTGTCGCGATGATTACTGCAATCCTTTGGCTGTATGTAGCGCTTTTGTCGCGATGATTACTGTAATCCTTTGGCTGTACGTAGCGCTTTTGTCGCGATGATTACTGCAATCCTTTGGCTGTACGTAGCGCTTTTGTCGCGATGATTACTGCAATCCTTTGGCTGTATATAGCGCTTTTGTCGCGATGATTACTGTAATCCTTTGGCTGTACGTAGCGCTTTTGTCGCGATGATTACTGCAATCCTTTGGCTGTACGTAGCGCTTTTGTCGCGATGATTACTGCAATCCTTTGGCTGTGTTGGTAGCGCTTTAGTCGCGATGATTACTGCAATCCTTTGGCTGTGTTGGTAGCACTTTTGTCGCGATGATTACTGCAATCCTTTGGCTGTGTTGGTAGCGCTTTTGTCGCGATGATTACTGCAATCCTTTGGCTGTGTTGGTAGCGCTTTTGTCGCGATGATTACTGCAATCCTTTGGCTGTGTTGGTAGCGCTTTTGTCGCGATGATTACTGCAATCCTTTGGCTGTGTTGGTAGCGCTTTTGTCGCGATGATTACTGCAGGAATCTTCGAGACAAAACTCGCTGCCGACAGCCACAGGATTAACGCACGCCGTACATACTGTGAATTTGACTGGTCCTCTAATTGCCCCCTACCCTCCCTGTACTGAAGAGACCAT
>BTPG01000008.1:82378017-82390517 GCA_036245525.1 Semisulcospira habei | reverse complement strand
AATAAATAAAAAACATGAAGCGTATTATGTCGAAAAACAAAGAAGAAGAAAGGTTCAACATAACGATGTCTTAGAAAGGTAATCATGTACTCTACTTTTAAACAGAGAGAGGGACGTGGTTTGTTGAATAGTGGGAAGAAGAGAATTCCATAAAAGAGCACCTGAATAAGACAGGCTAGATTTGAACAGGTCTATACGGGGCCTTTTTATAGAGAGACTGTTCCTGGAGGTGCTGTATTTTTTTTCAGTTGGCGAAAAAAGCCTAGATAAGTAAGGTGGAGCTTTCCCGTTAAGAATTTTGTGCATCAGTACACATTTGTTTAGTGCGAGGTGCTTAACCAGAGGGAGAAGTCCGATGGCCTGCAGCTTGGCATCAGTGGATAAAGACGGATCAGGGAGGATAAGCTTAGCAGCGCGCTTGTATAATGAGTTTATCTTCTTGAAGTGATTTTCACTGCAGCCATCCCATATTGTTGAGGCATAATCAATGTGTGGTTTAATGTAAGCATTAAAAAATAGTTTGCGCGTCTTAAGGTCAATGATCGTTTTAAGTTTGGAAAGTAGAAACAACTTTTTGGACAACTGTTTTCTCATATAATATAGGTGGTTATGCCAGCTTAGATCATCATCTATTATTACTCCAAGCAGGCGGTGTTGACTGACCTGCTCAACTGAGATGGAGTCCAAAGAAAGGTTGAGTGATGGAGGTTTGAGCTGATGTTTCTGGCGGGTTGTGATAAGCATGCTTTATGTTTTTGTGGGATTTACAAGCATGCGATTTTCATTACACCACCGAGAGACTTCATGAAGACTCTCTTGAAGATTATTTGCAATTTCAGGCACAGTTTTACCAGCGGAATGTAATGTTGAGTCGTCGGCAAACATGTCACACTCAGTCTCACTACACGTTACATGTAACGGTAGATCGTTAACGAAGATACAAAACAGTAGTGGGCCTAAAATAGACCCCTGGGGCACTCCATACTCGACAAATTGTTCAGAAGAACATTTTCCATTGACATAGACTGTGTGTGTTCTTTTTGTAAGATAGGAGTTCAGAAACGAAAGAGCTGAGGGGCTCTTTTTGTTTAAGTAGGTGGCAAGCTTTTTCAGTAAGATGGTATGATCGATAAGATCAAACGCTTTTCTTAGATCCAAGAAGACAGCACCAGCCATTTTATTATCATTTATGCTGTTGACCCACGAATTCACTATTCGTGCGAATGCAGTGTGGCATGAATGCTTGGGACGAAAACCTGACTGGTAATGATATAATAGGGACATTTTTTTCAAGAATTTCCAGAAGATGTTGTGAACATGCTTTTCCAGAGGCTTCGAGAGAACTGATAGAAGGGAAATGGGGCGAAAGTTATTAATTTCAGAAGAATCGTTTGCTTTAGGAACAGGAACTATTTTTGATTTTTTGAAAGCTGCTGGGAAGACATTTTTTTGTATACATAGGTTATAAATGTATGTAAGAGGTTCCACTATGTATGGTTGCGACAGGTCAAGGATATATCCATTGATACCATCACTGCCCGAAGACGTTTTCTTTTTTAGGATAGAAATGTATTTGCCTACCTCGTGTACAGCAATATCAGGGATTACGAAAATATCATCTCAGGACAATCTTTGCGTACAGAACTTCAGTTAGCTTTTCTGGTGTGGAATATATCGACTGATTGCGATTGTGAGAACTGAGTAAGTCTTTGGGGGCTGATAGAAAGTGGTTATTAAACTCCTCAGCGGAGAGGTTTTCTGGAATGGTATTGCACTGTTTACGCTTGTTGTTGGTAAGCGTATTTAGTGCTGTCCAGATAGAGGAAGGGTTTCTGTCTTCTTCGACTGTTTTGGTTACAAACGATCTCTGCACCTCTCTAATTAAGTACTTAACTTTATTTCGCAATCTTTTAAATTCATGAAAGTTCTTTTCTTTCTTAGCCTTATCTCTATCATCCATTGCTTGTTTGATTTCGTCGGTTATCCATGAGGCAGGCTGGCGGGATCGGACTCGCTTTCTTCTTACTGGCGCATGTTTGTTTAGCACCCCTAGGAACAGATCAAGTAAGAGAGAGACAGCATTATCTGGGTTGGTACAATTGTACACATCATGAAACGGTGTAAGGCTAAGATCGTGTAAAAAAGCATCTTTGTTTAGTTTTTTAAAAGACCTATAGGTAATGTACACATGCTGATCCCTCTTTTGTTTGGGCATCTTGCACGACCATGTACAGGTGATGGGGAAAATGATCACTGACAGCTAGTGGGGGGACGCTGGTCTCTAGTACTGACTTACAGTTGTTGGTATAGATGGGATCAATGAGTGTAGAAGATGATTGGGTTATTCTAGTAGGAGCTTGGATTAGTTGCTTCAACCCAAAAAGAGTTGTTGTCGATTGCCACGTGGGATTTGTTTTCAGTAAGTCAATGTTAAAATCACCTAACAGCAGTACATCTTTGTCAGTGTCATTCACTTTATCCATCATCTGCACAAAGTCATCATACCATTCGACAGTGGACGATGGATTTCTATATACATAACCCATTATAATTGGCGATGAGTTATTAATTTTTACTTCTAGCCATACACACTCAATCTTAGTTGACTCCAGGTCATCAGGTCTGCATACCATATGTGCAATCGAGTTATGAACATAAACAGCAATCCCTGTGTGTTTGAGGGTGTTTGGGTCACGACGAATTAAGGAAAAGTTTGGAATGCACAGATTTTCGTCGCTAATTCTTGGATCCAGACGTGATTCCGTTAGCCCAAAGAGATGGAAGTGTGAAGGCTGGTTTAAAAATATTGAAATGTCAGGAACCTTATTGTAAAGGTGAAATACATTAAGGTGCCCGACCTTCAGCCCGTGGGCATGCATGTAATTGTTCGATGGTGTACACATTTTGATGACAAAAAATGTAAATATAAAGTTTTCAATATCCTAAACTTGGTGAAACAGTCCAGTCGCTGAAAGGAGTGATCTTGTGCGAAAATATGGAATAAACCAAATCCACTCATAATAACCACGACTGTCAAAAATAACTTGCCTGATAGTTTGTAGAACTGTCTACTCGCATTCAGCACAACACGTTTGGCTATGTACTATAAGCACTAATCTTTACATTTAGTCCGGCTTACAAAAATGATGTGTATGCCGGCCAGACACAAGTCAAACGCGGAACTGTACTGTACACAGGTCAACCACAGTACAAAATAGTCCAACGAGTTCCCTAAACTGTCAGACTGCAACACATGTTGCTGTGATACGGCCGCATCGCATATAAACCAAAAGCATCGCAAATGTTAATGTCAAATCTATGAGGTGAAAACTAAAACAACAGCACAGTAAACCGTTTAGTGTAGAAATGTCACCGTTTGATCAAAGGATTGTCAGATCAGTGCTCGACACACTGAAACAGATTGAACTGACTAGAACTAAAATCAAAACATCCCAATAACACTTAGGGCTCACACACCTGTGTTCATATGCACCACGCATTGCTACAAGTCAGACGGATGAAGGGCTGAAAATGAAGTCATATGATTGTTTATTTTCATTTCAGAATTATACTGATGTTCACTAAGTTCATGAAAAACATGAAGTGACTGACTGACTGACTGACTGAAACTTTATTTATCAAGGATTGAGATATTAGGCGCACAGGCCTTTCTTCCAATCTGTCCTTGCTTCATCTTACTGACATATAATAACAGGCAAAGCTACATTACACTCACAAACAACATCGAACTGAAATTAATGCGAATTACGACAACACTACAAACTGCAACAATGATTTAACAAAACACACAGGTACCCATACGAAGATGTTTGCACGTGTCATAATATCCGTTTGCGGGAGCCCTCCCCAGACACTCCCACCCGGGGGGCACGCCACAAATATACTTTCACTCGAATGACATACTAAGCACATCGTTTGAATAAACTGTGCACCGGCACTGCATCCCCTGACCAGGTCTATACGGGAAGCACCCCCACAAACGGCACGTGAACGCAAATGGTATAATAAAAATAATAGTTGCATAAAAAGAAATAAAAATATATTATGATTAGACAACACGAGATAATTAAATTTACGTTGCCTTGGATAAGTGCTTGTACAGTTTTGCTTTAAAAGCAGCTAGGGAATTAACTTGTTGTAGATGCAGAGGAATAGAATTCCACAGGAAACCACCTGAGTATGACAAACTGGATTTATACAAATCAATGCGGGGCCGTTTTATGCTCAGGTTGCTCCGAGAGGTGCTGTATCTCTTCTCAGTAAGAGTAAAAAGTTCCGATAAGTAGCCGGGGGCCTTACCCTTAAGAGCTTTGTGCACTAGTACGCACTTGTTAAATACTAAGTGTTTGTCAAGAGGAAGGAGTCCAGCTGCCTCGAGCCTCGCCTCAGTGGGTAGAGATGAGCTAGGAATAATGAGTTTGGCTGCTCTTCTGTATAGCGAATTTATTTTCTTGAACTGAACCTCGCTACAGCCATCCCAAACTGTTGAGGCATAATCAATGTGGGGCTTGATGTATCCATTGAAAAATAGTTTACGCGTGTTCAGATTAATGACCGCTTTCAGTTTAGACAGTAAAAATAATTTCTTTGAAATTTTCTTTCCGATGTGTATGAGATGAGGCTGCCAACTAAGTTGGTTATCTACAACTACCCCTAGTAAACGGTGCTGCTGTACTTGCTCTATGGGGACAGCTTCAAATGAGAGGTTTAGAGGCGCGGGTTGCAGCTGATGTTTCTGACGTGTTGTGACTAACATGCTTTTTGTTTTAGTTGGATTGACTATCATTCTATTTCTACTGCACCATTTAGAGACTTCTTGTAGGCTCTGCTGGAGGCTGTTGGTTATGTCAGCTACAGTTTTACCGGATGCATGTAGCGTCGAATCGTCAGCAAACATGTCACACTCGGCACTAGCACATGTGATGTGTAGTGGTAAATCATTAATAAAGATACAAAATAACAATGGGCCCAGAACCGAACCCTGAGGAACACCAAGCTCTACCTTACCCTCTGTGGAATAGTTACCATTTACATAGACAGCTTGTGTTCTCGCAGAAAGATAAGAGTTAAAGAATGAAAGGGCTGACGGGCTGTTGTTGTTGAAATAAACATTAAGTTTCCTCAGCAAGATTTCATGATTTATCAGATCGAACGCTTTTTTCAGGTCCAAGAATACCGTGCCAGTTATTTTGTTATTGTTGATGTTATCTAGCCATGAATCAACCATACGTACTAATGCTGAGTGGCATGAGTGTTTGGGTCTAAAACCGGACTGGAACTTATTTAACAAGGACCGTTCTTCGAGGTACTGGAGGAGATGCTTTTGAATATGCTTCTCAAGTGGCTTTGATAAAACAGACAGAAGAGAAATGGGACGAAGGTCATTTACATCAGTAGTATCTTTGGTCTTGGGTATAGGAACAACTTTTGCTTTTTTAAACGCCACAGGAAAAGTATTGTACTGTATGCATAAGTTAAAAATGTAAGTGAGGGGTTCAACAATATAAGGCAGTGATATGTGGAGTATATAACCATTTATACCGTCCACACCAGCAGATGTCTTGTTCTTAAGGCACGTAATATAACGCCCGACTTCGTGAACAGCGATAAAGGGGATACCAAACGTATCATCGGACGATAATCGTTCCTGGCAAAACATGGACAGTTGATCCGATATTACATACGCTGACGGATCAGGGCTGTTGGAAGTAAGTAGCTGTTCTGGAGCTGAGAGAAAGCAATTGTTTATGCTTTCCGCAGAGAATTCGTGTGGAATGATATGAGTCTGCCTGCGCGTGTTGCTTGTTAGAGTATTCAAAGCAGTCCAAACAGAAGCAGGAGATTTTTCGTTCTCAATTGTCTTTTCAACAAATAACTTTTGAGCTTCTCGAACTAAGTACTTAACTTTGTTACGCAAACGTTTAAACTCAGCGAAGTTCTTTTCTCGTTTAGCGGTGTTTCGTGCCTCCATAGTTTGTTTGATTTCCTCCGTTATCCAGGAGGGAGGCTCGCGGCGTCGGACTCGCTTCCTTTTTAGCGGCGCGTGTTTATTCAGCACACCGAGGAACAGATCAAGCCATATAGTGAGCGCATTATCAGGGTCAGTGCAGTTATACACTTGATCAAATCCTGCATAGCTTAGATCATGTAAGAAAGCATTCGTATTGAGCTTTTTAAACGATCTGTACGTTATGTACGAGTGCTGGTCCCGACTTTGTTTTGCGGGCAGATTGCACGACCATGTACAGGCGATGGGAAAGTGGTCACTGACGGCTAATGAAGAAACATTAGTTTCCGCTATTGCTGTTGGGTTATTAGCGTAAATGTGGTCGATGATGGTGGCAGCAGAGCGTGATACTCGCGTTGGAGATTTAATCATCTGCTTTAGCCCGAAGTTAGTTCAAGTTGAGCCTACACCGAAAAAAAAAAACACTATTTTAACAGTCGTCAAGTAGTATGGGGTCCGGTAAAACCAACTCATTTAGGCCTGGAGGCGTGTTAGTTGAACATCCGATTTACGCTGGAGAGAGATGGACAACGATAGCACAAGTGCAGTAACAGATCAGATTAGCGCCTCAACGACGCAAAGGTAATCCGGCACTATCCCGGAACTATCATCGTCCAACGTTTCCCGATCAGGCATGAAGGAGTTAATATAACCGAAACACTGAGGTATGTTTTAACACACACTTCACATGACCGTTTGGGACCGAGGTCCACTATTAGCTAGATACGGATACTGCCAGTATGGAAAGGAAAGTGGGAACGGCTGAAAAGCTGACTGGGACGCTGGCTGGAATGTCGCTGGGTACTGCGGCATTGGTACGTGGAAACTGTGCTGTGTGATCTGAGGCCAGGGCACGACAGGGCGCGCGTAGTTTCCATACAGGGTCGCCGGCTGATAGTGGTAGCTGGGATCGGCCGTCGCTTCAGTGAATTCTGGTCGCTGACTGAAAGGCGGCTGTAGGTTTGTCGCGCTGGCAGCGTCCGCCAATGTAGTGCTTGTGTCAGGTCCGGAAAGCTCCACTGAGACTCGAGCGGCACTAGCGTTTACAGGTGACTGGCTGTTGGAGACAGGGACAGCTAGGTTTCCGCCAGCATTTACATTTTCACCTATGTTCGCCATCCTAGTGCTGGTAGCCGATTCCCAGCGGCGAGTGGGGAGAGCTTTAGACTGTAACATTTTTTGTTTAGTGCTTTGTCGCATCAGTAGGTTCTCATCTTGAATGAGATTACTAGTTTGCGGCCGGCAGGGAGGACCACTCAGCCCAGGTACTTTCGTGTTTGCTTCAGGCTCAGCCGCGTGTCTAGCTTGTCGCAGGTCGCGGTGCCGATTTAAGTCTTTCAGGTTATCTGCAGGAAAAATGAACCGCTTTATCTGGCGCAGTAATACCCCGGCGCCTCTCTCGTTCAGATGCAGCCTGTCGCTGTTAAACAGGGAGGTAGCAACTGCACCAGCAGGGTTGTAAAAATTGTTTTCCTGCAGAAACGACACGTCTTCCCTTTCGCACAGCATAGCCAGGCGCTGGTTTACACTGCAGATGGTTTTCAGTGGGCAGCGCCCTTGTGGTAATATTGCTGTGTAGGCAACTGTGGCTGATGGGAATACTCTACGAACTACAGGAATGAGGTGCTGGAAGTCATGTAGTACAGAGTCCACGTCATTGCTGGAGGCCCACAGTCATTTGTGCCAACGTGGACCACTGCACTACCGATGTCGTAGCCGGCGTGGCGCGATGTTGGACAGGGCCTCTGCCAACTGGTCAACCTTAACCCCCCGCAGGGTGCGCACACATGTAGCACCGCTTGGGTCCAAGCGACGACGATCCACCCGTTGGAGATTGGAGTCACCGATTAATAGCGCATTGTCATTGACTCTGCCCTCGGGTGGAAGTCGAACACTAAACTGACGGCGCTCTCGCGGCGGCTGGTCCTGGAGCGAACGTGCATTAGGGGATTTAGTTTCAGTGGTACTGCTGCTCCCTGACGTCTCTTCCATAGCAACAGACGCACGCTGAGACGGTTGGGTTTGGGTGTACTCCTCTGGAACAGTATCAGAGAGGTTCGACGTAGTGATGGAGGTAGGGGAGTGAATTTCACTGAGAGGAAAGGGAACTGGTACCAGACAGTGGCGGCGGTGACTGACAGTGATCAGGCAAGGCAACGGGGGTTCGCTGCTCTGGGGCAATTATTTTCTGTTTAGCCAACATTTCATTATACCGGCTTTCAAGAGAATCCACTTTGCCCAGCTTGCTTGTGAGGATTGACACTTGCTTTGGTAGACTATTCAGATTTCTAACCTGCTGCTGTAGACTGATGTTGTCTTGTTTCAGAGTGTCTATTTCAGCTTTGAGTTGGTCTATAAAAACACGTTGTTTGTTTTCAAACTGTATTTTTAGGTCCAAAATTAGTCCAGCCACACAATCAAAACATTTGGTCGCGTGGACAGGTTGTGCACACTGATAGCAGCACAACTGGGGGCACTGAGTAGAGGCATGTGAGGTCATGCAGGATGTTGTCTCACCAGCGGTGTCCGCTTGAGGGTAGGGGACGACGGGTGTGGCGTTAGGGAGGGAGAGAGAGAGAGAGAGAGAGAGAGAGAGAGAGAGAGAGAGAGAGAGAGAGAGAGGGAGACAGACAGACAGACACAGAGAGAGAGATGATGATGAAACGTTTTTATTCAGGATAAAAAGTTTTAGGCATAGCAATGCCTATCTTCCAAACTGTCCTGCTACTCTACACATATAATCATACATCAGACGATACATCAAAAGATAAAACATATGTAAGAGAGAGAGAGAGAGAGAGAGAGAGAGAGAGAGAGAGAGAGAGAGAGAGAGAGAGAGAGAGAGAGAGAGACAGACAGACAGACAGACAGAGAGAGAGAGAGAGAGAGAGAGAGAGAGAGAGAGAGAGAGAGAGAGAGAAAGAGAGAGGGAGAGGGAGAGAGAGAGAGAGAGAGAGAGAGAGAGAGAGAGAGAGAGAGAGAGAGAAACGAAATGAAATGAGAGAGAGAGACTGAGACTGAGAGACAATGACAATGACAATGACAATGAATCTTTATTTTCCAAGGATAAAAAGATTTAGGTCTGAAGACCTTTCTTCCATCTTGTCCAGATGGAGAGAGAGAGAGAGAGAGAGAGAGAGAGAGAGAGAGAGAGAGAGAGAGAGAGAGAGAGAGAGAGAGAGAGAGAGAGAGAGAGAGAGAGAGAGAGAAACGAAATGAAACATTATATGATTAGGCCATAGACCTGTTTTCAATCATATCCTTACTCACACACACACACACACACACACACACACACACACACACAGAGAGAGAGAGAGAGAGAGAGAGAGAGAGAGAGAGAGAGAGAGAGAGAGAGAGAGAGAGAGAGAGAGAGAGAGAGAGAGAGAGAGAAACGAAATAAAATGAGAGAGAGAGACTGAGACACAGAGAGAGAGAGAGAGAGAGAGAGAGAGAGAGAGAGAGAGAGAGAGAGAGAGAGAGAGAGAGAGAGAGAGAGAATCAATGAATCAATGAATCTTTATTTTACAACGGTAAAGATATTAACAATGCCAGAGGCAATGCCATTTTTTTCAAATCTGCCGTTGCTACATCTACAACACAACAATTACATTACATTAATACATGTATAGGACGAACGCCTACGGTGTGTTGGGGGAGTTGGAGCAATGGTAAGGGGGGGAGGGGGGAAAGAAAAAAAAAGCAACAACACAGCAGCACTATACATACACAGCAGTAGAATGGGTACATTACTAACAATGATATCTACGTATAGAAAGCAAAGCTTGAAGATAGTTATGGCTGCGAAGATAAATGTTCAAAAAGACTTTTCTTGAAACATGATACCGTTGGAGTGGTCTTCGATTGCCATGGAAGAGAATTCCACAAAGTCGCCCCCGAGAATGCTAGACTGGTTTTAAATAAGTCTATTCTGGTTTTGGGTACTACATATAGGCCTTTTGTATCGCCATAGCGGGACTGTGACCGGACTAGCAGCTGGGTTAGATATTCCGGAGTGTTGTCATTCCGAATCTTAAAAAGGAGAACACCTTTGTTGAATGCAAACTGCTTTTTGAGAGAAAGAAGTCCCGCTTTGTAAATCTTATCATCCGTTGTCAAAGTAGGATCAGGTAAATTTAATTTCGCTGCTCTTCTGTGTAAGGAGTTCAGTCTCTTTAAATGTACATCTCTGCAGACATCCCACACCGTCGAAGCATAATTAATGTGGGACTGAATATGTGCATAATAAAATAATTTTCTGGTTTTAAAGTCAGTGAAGTGCTTCAGTTTGGACAGCATGAAAATGTTTCTTGAAACAGTTTTACACACTTTATGTGTGTGTGCCTGCCATTTGAGCTGATCATCTATGATAATTTCAAGGAGGCGGTGTTCAGACACTTGCTCAATAGAATTGCCTTCGAAGGACAAATCAAGTGAAAGGGGGCTTAATTGGTGTTTTTGGCGTGTCGCAATTACCATTGACTTAGTTTTTGCTGGATGGATACTCATCGAGTTACGTTCACACCAAGCGGACACCTCATCAAGGCTCTGTTGTAAGTCATCTGCAACCACATTAAGGTTTTTATTTGCCGTGTGGATTGACGTATCGTCAGCAAACAAGTCACATTCGACAGATTCTGACGTTAGGTGAAGAGGCAGATCGTTGATGTATAAACAAAATAGAAGAGGGCCTAACACTGACCCTTGAGGTACTCCAAACTTAACCTCCTTCACTTCAGAGTGTGATCCATTAACTACGACCTTTTGCTTTCTTCCCTTTAGATATGAACTAAAGAAGGAAACTGCTGAGACGTTTTTTAAATAATGACTAAGTTTGCTTATCAGAGTGTCGTGGTTAACCAGGTCAAACGCCTTCTTAAAGTCAAGGTAAATAACACCCGTCAGTTGCGAATTGCGTTAGATAACCACTTATCTGCAAGTCTGCTTAGCGCTGTATGACAGGAATACTTCGGACGAAACCCAGTCTGGAAGGGATGAAGCATATTATTTGTCTGTTACGGCACAAGAAGCCTACGTATGATGGAGCCAAAAAAGGACGCTTTACTTCAATCCACACGCACTCAACATCTGCGGCTTCTAGATCTTGACGTCTACGGACTAAGTGTTGAATAGACTGGTGGATGTAGACGGCAATGCCTGTTTGGCCTGGGGAGGAAGGATCTCTTCTGATTACAGAAAAGTTAGGGATACTAATGGCTTCATCACTGATGTTCGAGCTCAAGCGTGTCTCAGTGACGCCAAACAAGTGAAACGGTGACGGTGTGGGATTGTTAAGAAAACAAGCTAAGTCAGGTATCTTATTGTAAAGATGAAACACGTTAAGATGGCCTACACGTAAGGTACATTCCCTTATGCTCGCTTTCGCCATTGAGGCTAGCACAGGCATAAAAGATTATAACACAAAAAGAATGTAAACTGTCTCACAACACAAAAGAAATACACACACACAAAAGTAACAATCATACACACAGTGCAAACCGGATAGGTAAAGGTGCACCGTCAAACAGAACTACACAAAATAATTTGATAAACTGACAGTGCAAGAAAACAAATTAAAGCAATAGCGCGTTTTCACTGCAAACAAGATAATGAGAGAGAGAGAGAATCAATGAATCAATGAATCAATGAAACTTTATTTTACAACGGTTTAGGCATTGACATCGTCATCGACACAGCCATTTTACAAACCTGCCGTTGCTAACAACTACAAGACTAACTACAAATATACATACATATAAGTAAACATAATACTTGCAAAGCGATGACAACACTATTCACATAGACAGACATACTCATAGACTCACAGACACCCCCCACCCCACCCACCCCCCTTCACACATAGACAGAGCTAAGTAGTCCAAATGATAATTGAAAAGGATAACAGACTTAATTGGGAATAAATTGGACCCAGCATAAAAAGAAACATATAATACAAGTGGTTGAGTCATCCCTACGAGTGATCCACAAAATATTTGAAGAGACCCTTTTTAAAACAGGCTAGCGAGGAGGCGGATTTTACATGGTCTGGAAGGGCATTCCAGATAAGTGCCCCTGAGAAGGATAAGCTAGTTTTATATAGATCGATCCTTGGTTTTGGGACTATGAAAAGCTTTCTGATGTTTCCAAGCTTGGACTCAGACTTACGGAACAAAGTGGAGATGTACTCAGGTGTTTTGCGTTTCCACACTTTGAACATAAAGATTGCTTTGTTATATTTAAAATGATCTTGAAGTGGCAGGAGACCTGCTTTTGAGAGCTTTTCTTCAGTGCTAAGGTGTTGATCAGGGCAGATTATTTTGGCCGCTCGTCTGTGTAGGGAATTGAGTCTCTTTAAATGGACCTCACTACACCCATCCCATACCGATGACGCGTAATCGATATAAGAACGTATGTGAGCGTTATAAAATAGTTTACGGGTATCTGAATCAGTATAATATTTCAGTTTTGATAA
>BTPG01000008.1:82350517-82373017 GCA_036245525.1 Semisulcospira habei | reverse complement strand
AGGCAGTGTGACAGGAATGATTTGTTATGAAGCCTGACTGCAGTGAATGGATGAGATTGTGGTTTTCTAAGTATTCAGATAGATGCTTATGAATGTGCCGCTCTAAAAGCTTCGACAAAACAGGTAATAGTGATATGGGGCGAAAGTTGTTGATTTCACTCAGATCTTTTGATTTTGGTAGGGGGATCACTTGTTACACTACCGCAGCCACACGCAAGGTGTTGTAGATGGAAGACGCAGCCAGACAAGAGTGTTTCCAGAAGAGTCTTTTATTTCTTGGTCATCGTGGGTCTAATAGGTTGGGCACAACCAACCTACTAGCATGGCATACACAATGGCGAAAATCTGGAGCTCGGTCTCTCGCTTCTCAGCTCCCTCTGTCTATCGATCTCTCTCTCTTCGTTGTGTGCTCTCTATCTATCTCGTTCTCTTCATTGTGCGAGCTCTCTCTCTATCTCGTTCCCTTCGTTGTGAGCTCTCTTTCTATCTCGTTCCCTTCGTTGTGAGCTCTCTTTCTATCTCGTTCCCTTCGTTGTGAGCTCTCCTCGTTCTGGTGTTTGCCCCCACTATATATACCCGTTCTGGCCGAGGGCATCGCCCCTTTGTCTCAACCAGTCAAAAGGGGCTATTACTGTCACCCATATTATTCCACATCTATCAGGGTGGTCAGCGTCCCCTGACCCTATCTGTCAAAGGAGCTATTACTGTCGCCCATAATCTATCCCCCATCTGCTCTGGTGGATAGCGCCCTCTGATCCTAGCTGACCAGGTACCCATTACTGTCTCTCATAATTATTCCACATCTATTATGCTGGTCAGCGTCCTCTGATCCTAGCTATCAAAGGAACCCATTACTGTTTCTCATAATTATTCCACATCTATTATGGTGGTCAGCGTCCTCTGATCTTAGCTGACCAGGAACTCATTACTGTCTCTCCTAATTATTCCACATCTA
This sequence comes from Semisulcospira habei, assembly GCA_036245525.1. Classification (NCBI taxonomy): domain Eukaryota; kingdom Metazoa; phylum Mollusca; class Gastropoda; family Semisulcospiridae; genus Semisulcospira; species Semisulcospira habei. Next base: position 82,372,062 of record BTPG01000008.1, on the reverse strand, counting down.
TTATGGTGGTCGGCGTCCTCTGATCCTCGCTGACCAGGGACCTATTACTGTCTCTCCTAATTATCCCACATCTATTATGGTGGCCAGCGTCCTCTGATCTTAGCTGACCAGTAACCTATTACTGACTCTCATTAGTCCCAGCTCCCAGTTCGCTACCGCCCGCATCGGGACCGCTAAAGTGAGATTGATGTATTTCCACTCGCAATTATCATTCATTAGTCCCAGCTTAGTAGGGCCGGCCACTTGTCAACTCCACGTGAGCCCGTGGTAGCCAAAGTGGGCCGTGTCATAACCCTCTCCGTGCTCTGCCCGTGGTACTACTTATATTCTCGTTATTTTCATATCAAGGGAAATTATAACATTACCCGACCGTGATATTGGTCGTATACACTTATAGTGTAACACACTTTTGCGTTTTTAAATGCGTCCGGAAAAGAGTTTTGGTTTATACAGAGATTGTAAATATATGTAATACTTTCGACGATACAGTTCTATCTCAGACTCCGAAAAGCCTAATCATTTTGATTCGATGGAATGTGAGCGCGCGCTCTTCTCGGTTTCGGTCCCATTTTTCAGCCGAGCGGTTTGTTTATAATTGCTGTCATCGCGTCTAATACACTATGGAAGGCAGTCACTGAATCAGCTCGCGCAGCTTCTTGTATGTAAGGACCAGCATAATGATAGAGGCAGGCAAGAGTCAGGATTCTCATGAGCTTTCGTATCTGCGGGCGTCATGAGGATCTATGTTTATTCCAGGCAGGAGGTGTTTATCATTGAGTGTATCTCGGACAGTGTGATAGTGGTCCTTTCTACAGATGAGAAAAGGCATAGATCCACAAGCGTCCGCCACGCAAGTTACAGGAACGTGACCCATGAGAATCTGTGCATAAGTTTTGCTTTTTCAGTTCACACAATTTTAATTTCCAGGCTGAGTGGTGGAAAGGGAGGGAGATGCGCTATTGTGGTTTGCAGTGAGTTTCAGCCGTTTCTTTTGTTTTTCAGTATCCGTACATCAATGACCATATAAATGAACACACTTTCCCGCCCTCTATCGTTCTGTTAAAGACAGATTCGGGTTCACTACGGAATATACTTGGATCTGCTGAGGCACATATACGGGCAGAAATTTAAAAGCCAGGTTACAAATTAAAAATATATACTAAAAATTAATGGGCTTGGATAGGACTATTATTTGGCTGAGGGCTGGGGACAGTACAAGGCTTTACGAAGGCCGCTTTCATCGGAACTGCCGTCAGATGGTATGGCAGAAGGTTCTCTGTTCCGTCTGATGTGCACAGAGACAAATGAACCTATCAAGAAACATTCATTCCACCGTTACCGCATACTTTCACGAGGATAAATATATTCTTGTTTTTACATCAGACGGATGGCATTCACTGCCTAGCAATGTTCGCCCATAACCGAAAACAAAACTCCCCAAGAGGCATAGATCTTCATGAGTTCCGCGCAGAGTGCGGGGGCTTGTGAGAAGCTAAATGTACTGTATGTATCTTGGTGGCTAGTGTTGCCTCTATGCTGCTATGTTTACGCAGCCGGGATAAAATCGCGACCACCGAGCCCAAAACAAAACACCCATGGCTGTCAACACGTGCGATTGGACGACCGTCCCGGCACTGCGGCGTAGAACAGCCGTAGAATAGCGCGATGCTCATGCTCCCTTTAGGTTCACGGCAGTGCAAACTCGAGTTTGGAGACTAACTGGATATATGGAAGAGATATCTTGAGTATTTTTGAGCTGATCTCATCAGGCCCGGATGACTTTTTATTTTCCATCAAGGAAATTAATTTACCCACTTCGTGGACTGCTATAGGCGGTATCGTGAATGGTTCTTTGCCCGTATTTTCCCGGTTACAGTAGTGTACTAGCGCGTTATTTCCTGTTGGGATTAACGATTCGGCTATAGAGGTAAAATGGTCATTAAACCTATTTGCAGTGAGGTGGGGTGATAAAGGCGCACTATTTTTATTTGTACCTCTAGTTACTAAATTAATGGCACGCCATACAGTAGATGAGTCTTTGCTTTGTTTAACTACTTTATCGAAAAGAGATCTCTTTGCATTTAAAACCATATATTTAACACGATTACGCTGTGTTTTGTATTCAGTAAACCGCTTCTCGCTTCTCAGCTTATCTCTATGTTCCATTGCCTCAATCAGATCCGCAGTCAGCCATGGTGGAACGGTAGCGTATTTCACTCTTTTTTGTCTCAGAGGCACGTGTTTGTTCAGCACACCAAGAAAAATCCGATACCAGGTATCTAATGCTTTATTTGGGTCACTATCGTTATACACGTCGATGAATCGTGCTGTGGCTAAATCAGCCAAGAAAACACTTTCATTAAAGTTTTTAAACGATCTGTAAGTTATGCAAGTGTGGACTTGCTTTTTTAGCTTAGGAATTTTTGACAGCCATGTGCAGCTAACTGGATAGTGGTCACTTACACTAAGACTATTTACTTGAGTGTTGCTAACTGATTGAGGTTTGTTGGTATAAATATGGTCTATAATAGTGGCTGATGATGGCGTAATTCTGGTGGGCGATGTTCCCAATTGGTGAAGACCGACAAGAGTAGTAGTACATTCCCATGATGGATGGGGTTTAAGAAAGTCAATATTAAAATCTCCAAGAAGGAGAACATCTTTGTTGTAAATGTCTGTTTTATCGATCATATGTAAAAAGCTATCGTACCACTCAAAGGTGGCTGCGGGGTTTCGATACAGAAACCCAACAAGTAAGGGCGGGGATTTAGAGTTTTTGATTTCTACCCAAATACATTGTACATCACCAGTTTCTAGGTCTTGTCGCCTGCGGGTTATGTGTAGAATGGATTGATGAATATATACCGCTACACCTGTCTCACCCTGTACTGACGGGTCTCTCCTGATAATAGAATAATTCGGGATGGCGATGGCTTCATCACTGATGTGGGCGGCCAAACGAGTCTCAGTTAAACCGAATAGATGGAAATAGTTGGGGGTATTAACATAAACACAGACATCCTGAACTTTGTTTGCCAGGTGGTAGATATTTAGGTGACCGATACGAAATTGTTGGCCTTTGTGACAGAGACACATGAACGATGACCACATCTGATGACAGAGACACGTGAACGATGACCACACACACACACACACACACACACACACACACACACACACACACACACACACACACACACACACATGCACACACACGACCCACGGGTTTGTATACACATACCCTTTTTACTTCCAGCGCCAAGTCGGTAGGAGCGACTAATTGACCCTGAGAGAGAGAATCAATGAATCAATGAATCTTTATTTTACAACGGTGAAGATATTAACACAGTCAGTGACTAATGTCATTTTTCGTACCTGCCGTTGCTACAACTACGATTAACTAAGTACAAAATGTACATAAAAAGGGACATCAAAGCACAGTGATACAAAATATATAGTCCACTCAACACAAACACGCGCATACGCCGCGCACAAACGCACTCACGCATCCACACACACACACACGCACACATACACATACACATGATTGTTAGAATATACACGTACATTCGTGTGTCTACAAATAACTAGATATTATTATTTGAGTAATGTCAGATACTTATAAAGACTTGCCTTGAAACGAGATAATGTCGGAGTGGCTTTAACGGGATGTGGGAGTGAGTTCCACAGTGTGGAACCCGCAAATGACAAAGTAGATTTAAATATATCTATCTGGGGTTTTGGAACAATATAAAGACCTCTTATGTTCCCATAGCAGGAATCTGATCTTTTTAAACAACTCTGTTAGATATTCTGGTGCGCTATGGTTCCACACTTTAAACATCAGTACCCCTTTGTTATATTTAAAATGATTTTGAAGGGGCAGGAATCCAGCTTTACTGAGTTTTTCCTCGGTCGTCAAGTGCGGGTCGGGAAGAATTAATTTTGCCATTCTCCTATGTAAAGAATTTAGTCTTTTTAAGTGGACATCACTGCAACAATCCCACACCGTCGATGCGTAGTTTATATGTGACATGATGTGTGCATTACTAAACAATTTTCTGGTTTCACTATCTGTGTAATACTTTAATTTCGATAACATAAAGACATTTCTAGAGACCGTTTTACAAACATTGTCAATGTGCATCTGCCACCTCAGCTGATTATCAATTGTGACCCCCAATAGACGATGTTCGGCTACCTGTTCTATGATGTCGTCGCCGAGTGATAGATTAAGCTTTAAAGGCTTTAACTGGTGCTTTTGGCGTGTTGCAATAATCATAGATTTTGTTTTAGTAGGATGCAGAATCATTGAGTTGACTTTACACCATGCTGATATATCGTGGAGACTTTTTTGAAGGCCGTTTTCAACTTCACGTATGTCTTTGTTAGCTGTGCAGATTGAGGTATCATCGGCAAACATATCACACTGTGTTGCTTCGTAGGTGAGACTTAGAGGCAGGTCATTGATGTAAATACAAAATAAAAGAGGACCTAAGATTGACCCCTGCGGAACCCCGAGTTTAACATCTTTAGTAGGAGAGAGAGAGAGAGAGAGAGAGAGAGAGAGAGAGAGAGAGAGAGAGAGAGAGAGAGAGAGAGAGAGAGAGAGAGAGAGAGAGAGAGAGAGAGAGAGAGAGAGAGAGAGATGAAATGAAATGAAATGAAATGAAATGAAACTTTATTTCTGAACGGAAGAAGCAATTAGCACATGTGCCATTTTTCACGCTTGCCGTTGCTAAACTACAAAGGTACAAATCTGCTAAAGGTACAAAGCTACTAACATACAAACGTACAAAGCTACTAACATAAAAGTGCACATAATATATCAAGTCGTTCAAAAAGAGATGGATAAGGCAAAATGGAGGGCACCAATTATGATTACTAACAATGTGAACGGGGGGGGGGGGGGGGGGGGTGGGAAAGATAGTCTTTAGAATTCCTTCTTTCACTGAAATCAAACACGCGCGCACGCTCGCGCCGCATGCTCACACACACACACACACACACACACACACACACACACACACACACACACACACACACACACACACACACACACACACGCACGCACGCGCGCGCGCGCACACACCCACATACACGCGCGGAGGTTAATATCAAGGCTTTAGGCGATGGAGATACCTGAACCAGTGAATGAGCTGTTAGATAGCAGGTACTTGAAGAGGCTTTCCTTGAAAGAGGGGAGTGAACCAGTGTGTGTTATGTGCGCTGGCAGTTTATTCCAAAACGAGGCGCCCGAGAAAGCAAGGGTGGTTTTAAATAAATCTATCCTCGGGCGTGGTGTGATGAAGTTTCGCCTTGATGTTGAATAGCCTGAAGCTACCTTGGTGAAGAGCTTACACAAGTATTCTGGGTGGATTTCATTCCAGATTTTATACATGACTACCCCTTTGTTAAAGAGATGGTGCTTGTCAAGAGGAAGCATTTTTAGTTTTTCAAATTTTTGGTCAGTAAAAAGAGCTGGATCAGGCAGGATCTGCTTCACTGCCCTGCGATGCAAGGAGTTAAGCCTCTTCAAGTGTATGTCACCACTGCCGTCCCATGTCGTGAAGGCATAATCGATGTGGGATTTGACATAGGCATTGTAAAATAGTTTGCGAGTGTCGACATCAATAAGATATTTTAGCTTAGACAGCATAAACACATTTCTAGACACAGTTTTACAGACAACATTGATGTGAGATTGCCATTTCATCTGGTTATCAACAATAACTCCAAGTAGGCGATGTTCAGTTACTTGTGTAATGGTGTGGTCTTGGATTTCCAGGCTAAGCGGAGAGAGAGAGAGAGAGAGAGAGAGAGAGAGAGAGAGAGAGAGAGAGAGAGAGAGAGAGAGAGAGAGAGAGAGAGAGAGAGAGAGAGAGAGAGAGAGAGAGAGAGAGAGAAAGAGAGAGAGAGAGAGAGAGAGAGAGAGAGAGAGAGAGAGAGAGAGAGAGAGAGAGAGAATCAATGAATCAATGAATCTTTATTTTACAACGGTGAAGATATTAACACAGTCAGTGACTATGTCATTTTTCGTACCTGCCGTTGCTACAACTACGACTAAGTACAAAAAAAAAAATACATAAAAAAGAGAGATCAAAACACAGTAATACAAAATATATAGTCCACTAAACACAAACAAGTGCATACGCCGCGCACAAACGCACTCACGCGTCCACACACACACACACACACACACACACACACACACACACACACACACACACACACACACACACACACACACACACACACACACACACACACGCACACACACACATATACATGATTGTTATAATATACACGGACATTCGTGTGTCTACGAATAACTAGATATTATTATTTGAGTAAGAGAGAGAGAGAGAGAAAGAGAGAGAGAGAGAGAGAGAGAGAGAGAGAGAGAGAGAGAGAGAGAGAGAGAGAGAGAGAGAGAGAGAGAGACAGAGAGAGAGAGAGAGAGAGAGAGAGAGAGAGAGAGAGAAAGAGAGATGATGAAACTTTATTACATAACGGTAGAAGTTTTGACAGATACAAATACGTCATTTTTCAAACTTGCCGTTTCTAACGTTCTACAACATGAAATATAATGAAGACAAACAAAAAATATTTAACGCAAACAAAAAACATAACTAAATAAGTACAGACACACGCAGTACAGAAAATGATACTACTAAGGTAGCAATAAACAAATACAAAAAAAGGAAGTAACACTCCTCAGCACAAATTACATAGGAGAAAAATCATAGCACAGCAAAAACAAGCACAAAGTACCAAGAATCAAACATACATACACACACCTTTACAGCCGTGTAAATGCACGCACTAACATATATACATTTACATAACCTTTCATCAGAATGACAGGATAAAAATAATATATCTAAGCAGTTTCCATCAGGTATATGTGTAGTTTTGTTTTAAAGGAGGAAAGGTGGGTTAGTGTTTTTAAATGTTGAGAGAGAGAGAGAGAGAGAGAGAGAGAGAGAGAGAGAGAGAGAGAGAGAGAGAGAGAGAGAGAGAGAGAGAGAGAGAGAGAGAGAGAGAGAGAGAGAGAGAGAGAGAGAGACGAGAGAGAGAGAGGAGAGAGAGAGAGAGAGAGAGAGAGAGAGAGAGAGAGAGAGAGAGAGAGAGAGAGAGAGAACGAACGAACGAACGAACGAAACTTTATTTTCCAAGGATTGAGACATTAGGCGCGCAGGCCTTTCTTACAATCTGTCCTTCCTAAGCTACTTTAAATATAAAAAGGAACACCAACCAAACAAACAAAAACTAACTAATAATAAACGTCACACACACGCACACATACACACATATACATGTACTCGTGCACATGCGCACTTTTGTACATACACATACACACGCACGTGCACACATAATTATCTAACATAAGTAGGTATGATATTTTTGTATCATCAAAAACAAGTTAGAAAACAGAACAAACAATTTGGAGGCTAGATGGAAAAAGAAAACAAAATAGCAAAAAAATTTAAAAACATGAAGCGTATTATGTCGAGAAACAAAGAAGAAGAAATGATCAGCATAACGTTGTCTTAGAAAGGTAATCATGTACTCTACTTTTAAACAGAGAGAGGGACGTGGTTTGTTGAATAGTGGGAGGAAGGGAATTCCATAGAAGAGCATCTGAATAAGACAGGCTAGATTTGAACAGGTCTATACGGGGCCTTTTTATAGAGAGACTGTTCCTGGAGGTGCTGTATTTTTTTTCAGTTGGCGAAAAAAGCCTAGATAAGTAAGGTGGAGCTTTCCCGTTAAGAATTTTGTGCATCAGTACACATTTGTTTAGTGCGAGGTGCTTAACAAGAGGGAGAAGTCCGATGGCCTGCAGCTTGGCATCTGTGGATAAAGACGGATCAGGGAGGATAAGCTTAGCAGCGCGCTTGTATAATGAGTTTATCTTCTTGAAGTGATTTTCACTGCAGCCATCCCATATTGTTGAGGTATAATCAATGTGTGGTTTAATGTAAGCATTAAAAAATAGTTTGCGTGTCTTAAGGTCAATGATCGTTTTAAGTTTGGAAAGTAGAAACAACTTTTTGGACAAATGTTTTCTCATATAATATAGGTGGTTTTGCCAGCTCAGATCATCATCTATTATTACTCCAAGCAGGCGGTGTTGACTGACCTGCTCAACTGGGATAGAGTCCAAAGAAAGGTTGAGTGATGGAGGTTTGAGCTGATGTTTCTGGCGGGTTGTGATAAGCATGCTTTTTGTTTTTGTGGGATTTACAAGCATGCGATTTTCATTACACCACCGAGAGACTTTATGAAGACTCTCTTGAAGATTATTTGCAATTTCAGGGACAGTTTTACCAGCGGAATGTAATGTTGAGTCGTCGGCAAACATGTCACACTCAGCCTCAGTAGACGTTACATGTAACGGTAGATCGTTAACGAAGATACAAAATAGTAGTGGGCCTAAAATAGAACCCTGGGGCACTCCATACTCGACAAATTGTTCAGAAGAACATTTTCCATTGACGTAGACTGTTTGTGTTCTTTTTGTAAGATAGGAGTTCAGAAACGAAAGAGCTGAGTCGCTCTTTTTGTTTAAGTAGGTGGCAAGCTTTTTCAATAAGATGGTATGATCAATAAGATCAAACGCTTTTCGTAGGTCCAAGAAGACAGCACCAGCCATTTTATTATCATTTATGCTGTTGACCCATGAATTCACTATTCGTGCGAGTGCAGTGTGGCATGAATGCTTGGGACGAAAACCTGACTGGTAATGATATAATAGAGACCTTTTTTCAAGAAATTCCAAAAGATGTTTGTGAACATGCTTTTCCAGAGGCTTCGAGAGAACTGATAGAAGGGAAATGGGGCGAAAGTTATTAACTTCAGAAGAATCGTTTGCTTTAGGAATAGGCACTATTTTTGATTTTTTGAAAGCTACTGGGAAGACATTTTTTTGAATACGTAGGTTATAAAGAGAGAGAGAGAGAGAGAGAGAGAGAGAGAGAGAGAGAGAGAGAGAGAGAGAGAGAGAGAGAGAGAGAGAGAGAGAGAGAGAGAGAGAGAGAGAGAGAGAGAGAGAGAGAGAGAGAGAGAGAGAGAGAGAGAGAGAGAGAGAGAGAGAGAGAGAGAGAAACGAAATGAAATGAGAGAGAGAGACTGAGACTGAGAGAGAGAGAGAGAGAGAGAGAGAGAGAGAGAGAGAGAGAGAGAGAGAGAGAGAGAGAGAGAGAGAGAGAGAGAGAGAGAGAGAGAGAGAGAGAGAGAGAGAGAGAGAAACGAAATGAAACTTTATTTTGCAAGGATAAATGATTAGGCCATAGACCTGTTTTCAATCATGTCCGTTCTCTTGGCTTGACTTCGCGAACGAAGATTCTATAGGGCTTGCCCACGTCGTCTGCAGGCATTTTCATGGCTGCGGAGGCCAATCCGGGACAGGCAGGTACGACCGCAGTGGCTGCAGGGGAAGGTCTGTTCAGGGTTCTGAGTTACGACAGCTCTGTTTTTTCTTCTGAGCCGCTTGTCCTTAAGGTTAGCTCTGCGAGAGTCCTCAAAGGAGACGGCTGCCTTGTGAATGGTGGAGCGCCAGGTGTCACGGTCCGCAGCAAGCGAAGACCACTGGCGGTGGTCGATTTGGCAGGCACTAAGTGACTTCTTGAGACCGTCTTTGTATCTCTTCTTTGGTGCCCCTCTGTCTCGGTGTCCAGTGGCGAGCTCGCCGAACAGAGTGATCTTGGGTAGGCGATGATCCTCCATCCTGGAGACGTGCCCCGCCCAGCGAAGCTGTGTCCGCAGCAGCAAAGCCTCGATGCTCACAGTTTCCGCCTGTTCAAGGACCTCGACGTTGGTGACATAGTCACTCCAGTGAATGCTGAGGATGGTACGCAGGCAGCGCTGGTGAAAGCGTTCGAGGAGTCGTAGTTGGCTGCGGTAGAGGGCCCAGGACTCGGAACCGTACAGCAGGGTGGTGAGGACGACAGCTCTGTACACGCTGATCTTGGTGCCTTTTTTCAGCTGTTGATTGTGCCACACCCGCTTGAATAGTCGCCCGAAAGCACTGTTCGCTTTTGCCAGCCTGTTGTCCAGCTCCTTGTCCAGCTTGGCGTCTGACGTGATGATGCAGCCAAGGTAGGTAAACTGGTGTACAGACTTCAGTTCGGACTCGCCGATGGTGATGTGGGGAGGGCGATGCTCTTCCTTGGGTGCCGGCTGATGAAGGACCTCTGTCTTTTTCAGACTGACCTCAAGTCCAAAGAGCTGGGCGGCATCATGTCCGTACTCACACACACACACACACACACACACACACACACACACACACACACACACACACACACACACACACACACACACACACACACACACACACACACACACATCGGAGTAAAAGTTAATATGTACAGGAATGAAAATGAAATAATAATTCTAAACAAGATCAAAAAGCGACACACACACGCACATGCACACACCTATACACACACCTGACGAGTGCGCACCGACATGCAAAACCACGAGCCTGGCGCACGCGAGCGCAAGGGGTCCGTCCCGCAGACCTGTACACTAATACGCACCCGCCAGGCATGACAAACGCAAGCACACATGCCCTCAACCCAAAATAGCATGTATATGAAAATGAAATCCTGGAGAGGGGGGGGGGGAGGCGGGGAGGGGGGGGGGATAGAAGCCTGGTCGAACCAAGCGGGTGCACTCGTTACAGAATGAAAAGCAATCTTCAAATTACATATAAAACGCTGAGGGTCGTAAGTTTCTGCTGCGTATCACATGTATGTCCGTCTATACTGCACGTCTGTCTATTCCCTACCCTGATGACCTTTAAAGCAAATTTGAAGACCCATCTTTTCCAGGTAGCATATCAAGATTAGCTTAGTCTGTATGTGCTGCCTGGAAATGTTGGCTGTTTTCTTATATGTAGGTAGGCTGTGTGTGTGTGTGTGTGTGTGTGTGTGTGTGTGTGTGTGTGTGTGTGTGTGTGTGTGTGTGTGTGTTTGTGTGTGCGTGTGTGTGTGCGTGTGTATGTGCGTGTGTGTTTCATGTTAAGAATACGCCTACATGGTGCGAGCAGGTGTTTTTTTAAAGAGTGAGTGCGTTCTAATTTTTCTCCTTTTAAAAATTATTTTTTATGTGCTGTAAAGCGCTCCGAGCTTGCTATCCGTGGGGAAGGGCGCTATATAAAAACTATGTATTATTATTATTATTAACATGTAGCTGAAATAGTATTTTATCTACTTTTAATATATTTCAGCAGTTGTGTCTTGAACGTTTTGACTGAAGAGGCTGCTCTAATATCTGCGGGAATCGTGTTCCAAAACTTAGCCCCTGAATAAGACAAGGATGTCTTATAAATGTCTAGGCGAGGCATTGGCACTACCAGATTGTTCTCTGTTACTCTACTAGACCTATGAGCGAAATGCCGAAATCTATTAGTGAGATACGCTGGCGTACACGAGTATCAGTTTGTTGTAACTAAATTGCTGTTCAAGTGGCAGGATATCTTGCAGCTTGAATTTGTCGTCAGTACTTATGACTTCTGTAGATCTGTCAATAATTAGTTTTATGGTCCTTCTGTGGAGCGAGTTGAGCCTTTTTAATTTGGCGCCACTACTGCCGTCCCAAACAAAAGAGGCGTAATCCAAATGTGGCTGAATATGGGCACAATAGAAGAGCTCCCTTTTTGGTTCATCAGTGAAATATCTCAATTTTGATAAGAGAAATACATTTTTAGATACTGTTTTACATACTTTAGTTATATGACTCTGCCAGCACAACTCGTCTCTGATGATACCAAGCACGTGCTGTTTTCTGACTTGTTCAGCAGGCTGGCCATTAAACGAGAGCATACGGGGAGGTGGGTTCAGCTGATATACATTTAGTTTTTATCAGGGTTCGGTATCATGGAATTGTTTTTACACCATTCAGATACATCTTTCAAACTATTCTGTAGTGACTGTGTCATAAAGGTTACATTTGACGATGAAACGTCGTGTTCCATCGTTAGCAAAGAAGCTGCAAGTGACACTGGGGTCAGATATACGTAAAGGAAGATCGTTAATAACATTATTAAAAAAAACAATATTGGGCCAAGAATTGACCCTTGTGGTACCCCGTGCTGTATCACCCCTTCTACTGAGTTTGTACCATTTACATAGGCGTATTGTGTGCGCCCATGCAGATATGATGTAAGGAACGCCAATGGTGCCAACGCTTAACTGAAAAACAGCAAGTTTTTTAATCAGTTTATCACGATTAACGAGGTCGAACGCTTTTGACAGGTCCCAAAATACTGCTTCATTCATTTGTTCGTTCTGAAAGTGGTACAGAAAATTGTTTGTTTGCGGAGATATTTGGGGATAAAACGTTGTGCGCTCCGATGTCAAACGGCCTATAATATTTTTTTCAGATCTCTATCCAGCCATAGTGGCGCTCAAGCAGGTCAACCCTAAGCTGAAGGTCATTCTATCAGTGGGGGGCCAGCTGGAGCCGATCTGGATGGCTGTCAGCAGCAGTGAAAAGACTGCTCAAGACTTCAGCAAGAACGTGGTCGCTTATCTCCGCCTGCACGGCTTTGACGGTGTGGACCTTTACTGGGACTACCCCACTGCCTCCACCTACACGGGATTTAGCACGCTAGTTCAGGTTCGTACCCAGCAAACAAGAGGTCTTTGGGCCGCGTTGGCCGCTTTTGGCCCGCGCACAAATGTGCGTGGGCCAAGAGCGGCCGACGTCGGCCTGAGGATCTTTAGCGCACTGGTAGATTTAAAGCGACCTTTCTCATGGAGTAAAGGGTTATCAGTTCGCAATATTTCTTTTATCTCCGTTAACTCATTGTGCCCGAGGTACTAAATACCCACATTTTTTAGTTATCCTCTGAGGACTGCATTACAATTCAGGAGACAGATCGACCATGATTGTTCAAGGGTGGTGGCATAATAGCTTGGCGCCTACAGGCCACCACCCTTGAACTATCACGGTCGAGCCATATCTTGCTGTGGTGTGTCGCGGGCAGAATGAGTTAAAAACAGCATGACTTACAATAATGCTGGACAAAACACGTAATTTAAATGTGAAGTTTGAAAGTGCGCGGGCTATTGAGGGTTTTTCCTCTTGCAGATGGGTGATGCTCATGAGGATCCATGTCTCTTGCTAAAACCACTTTTGTATGCATGTTCCTTTGACGGCTGGACGGTGGGGGAGATCTTGTAAGCTGAATTTAAAATTATTTCAAAAACACAATTTGCGTCCAGCTGCATGGGCTACTGGGGATTGACGTCTCTTGTTAGTCCTGTGTTCTGTATGCCTACTTTAGTGTCACATTTGCGCATGAGTTCTTCATGCGGATGTCATCAGTGTGCAATCGTCTCAGGCGCGTAGTTCGTGATCGCTGATTTTGTGCAGGCCTTGAGGAGAGAAATCGACAAGGAAAAATTGCAGCCAGGCGCGGAACGCCTACTTCTGTCCGCTGTGGTAGTGCCCAACAGAAATAACATTCGGTATTATACGCCCAAAATTCTTGCTCAGTGAGTATTCTATTTTTGTTCTTGTATGTGACCTAGTTGGTTGCCTGGTCGGTTGATTGGTTGGCTGACCGCATCACGAACCGGATTATTGTTTTTTTCTTATTGGTTGGTAGTTTCAATTTATTGTTTTTGGTTTATTGGCTATATGAAGTCTTGTTGATATCGTTCATGATGACGATAGTGGTGATGGCAGAGACAATGGCGTGGATGAACAGCTGAACTAAATTGAGTAAACTTTATAGTTTATCTCATTCGCGGCCAGTCGCATCCGGATGCGCGGCTTATGCCGCGCATCCGGATGCGGCTGGCCGCGAATGAGTTAAACGACAAGCCGGCATACAATGGAAATTTCCCTTAAGCTCACATAAATATAAAAACAACAAAGTGAGACAATAATAAGTAAATACAGAAGATTTGGTAATTACAATCGCTGACTCGCTCTCTTTCTCTCTCTTTCTCTCTCTCTCTCTCTCTCTCTCTCTCTCTCTCTCTCTCTCTCTCTCTCTCTCTCTCTCTCTCTCTCTCTCTCTCTTTTGATTTAGTAAACTATGGTATACTGATAAAGAAAATCTCATTATACACCAACAGCGCTGCCACGTTCTTCAAATCCTACTTGAATGACAGAAGACAAAAAGTCCTTCTTAATGGTATATATTCTAATCACCGCTTAGTCAAGCATGGCGTGCCCCAGGGCTCTATTTTAGGCCCTCTTCTATTTTGTTTGTTCATTAACGACTTTCCGCTCAAAATTAGCGATCATAATGTTTCATGCGATATGTTCGCGGATGATGCTGCAATACACACGCCCGACGAGGATTTATCTATTATTGATACACGCCTACAAAACGCACTACAAGACATTGACAACTGGTGTAGTAACAATTTCATGATCCTAAACCCAGCGAAGACTGAATATATGGTATTAAGTACCCGTCAAAAGCATCAGCTCGGCTCTCTCTCACTCAGCTTGTCTCTTCAAGGAAAACCCATCAGTCAAGTAACAGAACATCGTCTTCTCGGTGTTACTGTAGATAACCAGTTTAAATGGCAGTGTCATATTACTAACATATGCAACATAATATCAAAAAACTTTACATTTCAGCCAAATTAAAATATATCACTGATGTAGAAACACAAAAACTGTTCTTTAACGCTCACATCAGGTCACATATCGACTATGCTTCTACAGTATGGGATGGAGCAAGCGAGGTCCAGTTAAAGAGACTGAACTCTCTTTATCGTAGAGCCGCAAAACTTATCCTACCTGACCCTAACTCTACTACGGATAATAAATTGAAAACTTTGGAGATTCTTCCCCTGAAAAATCATTTAATGTACAATAAGGGAATAATTATGTTCAAAACATTGAATAGCAAAATGCCTTATTATATTAAGAAACTATTTTATATATCGAATCAACTTTATTGTTCCAAATACATGTTGCCACGTACAGGAAAATTTGTTTCGCCACCTCAGGTGCAACTCGCAATCACCCACACTCACACAACAGTTCACACACAACACTGAAAAGGACAGTGGCTCGGGACGGGTGAAGCCCGTCGCCAAGGCGTCTCATGGCCGGCGCCAGCGGCCCCAACCCGACCTGAACCTCCCTAACACTCAAAGCAAACTAAGGACAGCCCTATCATAGTATATCTTAAACACATAATTTAATGTTTTTAAGCTTTCTGCTTGGCTGAGACTAGTTCAGTTAGTCTCCAAACTCGAGTTTGCACTGCCGTGAACCTAAAGGGAGCATGAGCATCGCGCTATTCTACGGCTATTCTACGCCGCAGTGCCGGGACGGTCGTCCAATCGCACGTGTTGACAGCCATGAGTGTTTTGTTTTGGGCTCGGTGGTCGCGATTTCATCCCGGCTGCGTAAACATAGCAGCATAGAGGCAACACTAGCCACCAAGATACATATAGTACATGTAGCTTCTCACAAGCCCCCGCACTCTGCGCGGAACTTGTGAAGATCTATGCCTCTTGGGGAGTTTTGTCTTTGGTTATGGACGAACATTGCTAGGCAGTGAATGCCATCCGTCTGATGTAAAAACAAGAATATATTTATCCTCGTGAAAGTATGCGGTAACGGTGGAATGAATGTTTCTTGATAGGTTCATTTGTCTCTGTGCACATCAGACGGAACAGAGAACCTTCTGCCATACCATCTGACGGCAGTTCCGATGAAAACGGCCTTCAAGGCTCGCTAAAGCCTTGTACTGTCCCTAGCCCTCAACCAAATAATAGCCCTATCCAAGCCCATTTTATATTTTTAATTTGTAACCTGGCTTTTAAATTTCTGTCCATATAATAATGTGCCTCAGCAGATCCAAGTATATTCCGTAGTGAACCCGAATCTGTCTTTAACAGAACGATAGAGGGCGTGAAAGTGTGTTCATTTATATGGTCATTGATGTACGGTTACTGAAAAACAAAAGAAACGGCTGAAACTCACTGCAAACCACAATAAGCGCATCTCCCTTCACCCTCCCCCACTCAGCCTGGAAATTAAAATTGTGTGAACTGAAAAAGCAAAACTTAGGCACAGATTCTCATGGGTCACGATCCTGTAACTTGCATGACGGACTTATGAGGATCTATGCCTTTTCTCATCAGTAGAAAGGGCCACTATCACACTGAATTAGATACACTCACTGATACGCACCTTCTGTCAGTCTGGAATAAACATAGATCCTCATGGCGCCCGCAGATGCGAAAAAAATAATGAGAATCATGCCTCTTGCCTGGCTCTATCATCATGCTGGTCCTTACATACAAGAAGCTACGCGAGCTGATTCACTGTGCCAGAAGAACAGCGCGCATTATGCTGTGGCAAGAAAACAACGTGCTTTTCTCCCCCTTCAAGCATCTCGGGAGTGGCTGTTCCCACGCCACGCTCAACATCACTGCCGAGGCGAGTGCCAGCAGGCTTCGGGCCCCAACATTCCAGGCGAGAGACGTGATGACGGACACGCAGTGACTGTGTTTCTTACAACACTGACTTAACAGCGTGTGCTTGTGTGTACTGTGCTTTAGAAACAAATTTTGGACTGCCGCTTTTACGTTAATGTTGTAGTTTTACTATTATTGCTTAAAAATAAGTAGGTGTGAAGTTATATATTAGTTAGGTTATAGTGATGACTGTTTATGCCGGAGCGACTGTCTAATAGCCGGCGCTGTTCTTATAGCGACGGGCCCCCAGGTAGCAACTGTGAAAGTATAATTCGTCTTTTTGTTTGTTGATGCGTATTTCTCATTTGTGTAACTAGTATCAGCCAAGCAGAAAGTTTAAAAACATTATATTACGTGTTTAAGAGATACTATGATAGGGCTGTCCTTAGTTTGCTTTGTGTTAGGGAGGTTCAGGTCGGGTTGGGGCCGATGGCGCCGGCCATGAGACGCCTTGGCGACGGGCTTCACCCGTCCCGAGCCATTGTCCATTTCAGTGTTGTGTGTAAACTGTTGTGTGAGTGTGGGTGATTGCGAGTTGCACCTGAGGTGGCGAAACAAATTTTCCTGTACGTGGCAACATGTATTTGGAACAATAAAGTTGATTCATTCATTCATTATAATATGGTCATTGATGTACGGTTACTGAAAAACAAAAGAAACGGCTGACAAACTCACTGCAAACTACAATTGCGCATCTCCCTCCCTTTACTAGACCCCACTCAGCCTGGAAATTAAAATTGTGTGAACTGGAAAAGCAAAACTTAGGCACAGATTCTCAAGAGTCACGGTCCTGTAACTTGCGTGGCGGACGCTTGAGGATCTATGCCTTTTCTCATCTGTAGAAAGGACCACTATCACACTGTCCGAGATACACTCAATGATAAACACCTCCTGTCTGGAATAAACATAGATCCTCATGGCGCCCGCAGGTACAAAAGCTCATGAGAATCCTGACTCTTGCCTGCCTCTATCATTATGCTGGTCCTTACATACAAGAAGCTGCGCGAGCTGATTCAGTGACTGCCTTCCATAGTGTATCAGAGGCGATGACAGCAATTATAAACAAACCGCTCGGCTGAAAAAGGGGACCGAAACCGAGAAGAGCGCGCGCTCACATTCCATCGAATCAAAATGATTAGGCTTTTCGGAGTCTGAGTTAGAACTGTAGTTACACAAATGAAAAATACGCATCAACAAAACAAAAAGACGAATTATACTTTCACAGTTGCTACCTGGGGGCCCGTCGCTATAAGAACAGCGCCGGCTATTAGACATTCGCTCCGGCATAAACAGTCACCACCTTAATTATAACTTAACTAATATGTAACTTCACCTACTTATTTTTCAGCAATAATAGTAAAACTACAGTATTAACGTAAAAGCTGTCCAAAAATGTTTCTAAAGCACAGTACACAAATCCACACGCTGTTAAGTCAGTGTTGTAAGAAATACAGTCACTGTGTGGGGGAGGTGTCCGTCATCACGTCACTCTGCTGGAATGTGGGGCCCGCAGCCTGCCGGCACTCCATCGCTGCGCACACTCACGCTACTCCTCAGGCAGTGATGTCAGTTATGTTTAGACAACACGAGATAATTAAATTTACGTTGCCTTGGATAAGTGCTTGTACAGAGGGATATTAAGATAATTTTCCTGTCTATCACCAACGTACTCAAGATCAAGGCAATTCATTATTGTACCACGACCTAGAATCGATCTCTACAAGACAAGTTTAGCGTTCTCAGGCCATAGCCTGTGTAACAATTTGCCTAGGAAAGTTACAACATCAACAACCCTTTTGTATTTTAGAGCCAGTATTTTCAATTACCTCACGTCATTATCTTAATACTTTCACTGCGACCCAATATTACTCAGTGTGTGCGTGCATGCGCGTGTTGTATGTGTGTGTATGCGTGTGTGTGTGTGTGTGCACGTTTTTGTTGTTCTTGTTGTTTTGTTTTGTTTTTATATCATTCATCAACTTTTTTTCAATATAATATTTTTACACTTTGTGCATTATTTGTAGTTTATATTATTAGATTAGCTACGGCAAGTTCGAAAAATGGTTGTGCCAGCCAAAACTTTCACCGTTGTAAAATAAAGAATCATTGTCATTGTCATTGTCATTCTCTCTCTCTCTCTCTCTCTCTCTCTCTCTCTCTCTCTCTCTCTCTCTCTCTCTCTCTCTCTCTACGCATCTACTATTTGGGACGGCTGTAGTAAGGCTAACCTTTAGCAGATAAATTCTCTATACAATCGCTCAGTTAAACTGATCCTCCCAATCTTTAACTTTGGAGGAAAAGCTTCAGGCAACAGGGTTCCTTTCTTTACATCAACACCTTACGTTAAACACAGGTGCGTACTTATGCACAAAGTACTGAACGGGACCCCCCCCCCCCCCTTCTACCTAGTCATTGAACGGTCCCGAATTGACTTCTTTAAATCCAGCCTTTTGTACGCGGGTGCCTATTTATGGAACTCACTTCCTCCACATATACAGCAAACGAGACATCTTCCATTGTTTAGGACGAAAGCTTTTAAATACATATCAGAGCAAATTTGAAAGAAACGTAGATAATATGGCCAAAAGAGCCATGTCAATGAATTCCTTTTTTAACGCATTGTTGTCGTCCTCCGTTTTTGCACTTGTTAGTTTTATATATCTGTCTTTACCGTAGTATTTTGCCTGTTCACTAAATTCCTACACAAGTGTAGCTGTATCATATGCGTGCAGTCGCTGTCTATAAACACTCACTTTACATCGCCCCCCCCCCCCCCCGCCCCCAGGACCCTGTCAATTGATGTGTGTAATCTTCAGCGACTTTTGAACTTATATCGGAATGTAACACAAGTGACCTGTGGGTGTAGCCGCTTGTCTGTGCTGTTAACATGTTGTTTTAATGGTGCTTTTAATGTTGTAGTTTAGCCAGGACAAACACGAAAAGAGGCCTGTGCGCCTATTGCTTCCATCCTTGAGAAATAAAGTATCATTTATTCATTCATTCTCTCTCTCTCTCTCTCTCTCTCTCTCTCTTGCACACACACACACACACACACACACACACACACACACACACACACACACACACACATGCGCGCGCGCGCGCTACTTTGTCACATTTTGCAAGAACAGCACATACAGACACTGGAAAAATAGCAAACAAAGAAACAAACAGCCTCGTGCATTAACATATCACTGCTGTGGCATCATATATAAATAGTTAACCCATTTAACCCCAAGGCAGCATTTCCCAAAATTGTTTGAGGTGTCACGTAACGACTATGTGAATCTGCGAACAAGAACCTCTCCCGGCTTCTCTCTACCGGGACGGCCTCCGAAAACTTGTGCCTTTCATTACCGACATCATCAACACATCTCTAGAGAATGGCTCTGTCCCCGATATCTTCAAGTCTGCCATCGTCCGTCCTCTCCTAAAAAAAATACAACCTCGACCCAAACGAATTCAAGAACTATCGCCCAGTCTCCAATCTCTCTTTCCTGTCCAAACTTCTTGAGAAGGTTGTCCTCAACCAACTCAACCTCCACCTCGCCGACAACAATCTCCTCAGTTCCTTCCAGTCTGCCTATTGTAAACATCACAGCACTGAAACAGCCCTTCTACATATCCTGAACGAACTGCTCCTCTCCACTGACTCAGGCAACATCTCCCTTCTTACGCTACTCGATCTCTCTGACGCATTCGACACTATAGATCACACTATCCTCCTCCAACGCCTTCACCACTCCTTTGGCATAACTGACTCTGCTCACTCCTGGTTTCTCTCCTACCTCTCCGACAGACAGCAGTCCGTCACCATCGACTTCGTCTCCTCTAACCCAGTCAGGCTCTCCTGCGGAGTTCCACAGGGTCCGTCCTGTGGGCCCGGTCCTTTCCACACTCTACACCTCTCCCCTGTCTAACATCATCCAGTCTCATCACATACACCACCACCTCTACGCTGACGACTCACAACTACTAAACAAAGACAAACTCGACAACACTCAGTCACTACAGACTCGCACGGCTGACTGCTACGAAGATGTGAAAAACTGGATGACAGCAAACAAACTTAAACTGAATGACGACGAAACGGAAGCCATGCTGGTAGGCACTCGCCAGAAACTCTCCCAGCTCCCTCCCTCTCTCCATCTTCAACTCGACAGCACCCCTATCCCTCTCTCTGACTCGGCCAATAACCTCGGTGTTATCCTCGAGTCCTCTCTCTCCATGACCAGCTTTGTCTCCGCCACGGCCCAGGCATGCTATTTCCACCTCCGTCGCATCAGTCAGATCAGAAAATACCTCACCACCGAAGATGCCACCAAACTTGCTGTCTCTCTCATCTTATCTCGCATCGACTATTACAACTTTATCCTTTCCGGTATCCCTCACTCCACCACTTTCACGCTCCAGCGCGTCCAGAACAATGCTGCCCGCCTCGTCCTCAGAAAGAAGAAATCCGACCACATCACTCCTCTGCTCAAACTCCATCACTGGCTCCCCATCCCCCAACGCATCCAATACAAGATTCTGTCTCTCTGCTACAAATCCCTCAACAACCACGCTCCTGCCTATCTCTCCAACCTACTTTATCCCTACACTCCTCCCCGCTCCCTCCGCTCCGCCTCCGACCCTCTCCGTCTCCACATCCCCCGCACTAAACTCAGCACTTTCGGCCCCCGCTCCTTCTCCGTCTACGGCCCATCCACCTGGAATACTCTCTCTCTCTCTCTCTCTCTCTCTCTCTCTCTCTCTCTCTATATATATATATATATAATCCAGCAAGGTACTTTCCCAAGAAGCTGGAAAATAGCTAAAGTCATTCCGCTGCCTAAAACTAAAGACCTCACTGACCCCAACAAATTCAGGCCAATTTCACTTTTATCAACTTTGTCAAAGCCTATAGAAAAACATGTCCACAGGCACCTGAGTCACTTCCTGGAGACACATAACTTGATTTATCCGTTGCAGTCAGGCTTCAGACCCCGCCACTCTTGTCACACGGCTCTGTCTCATCTGACCAATACCTGGCTAACTTCAATAAACAACGCTGAAATGACCGGTGCGGTATTTTTA
>BTPG01000008.1:82335517-82345517 GCA_036245525.1 Semisulcospira habei | reverse complement strand
AACGTAACAATGGTCAAGCTATCTCTTGATGTAGGGATCCGGGGCTAAAAGGGTTATGCGCTCCATCCTGGGTCAGTTACATGAGCGAGCTTAGTAGTGCATCATCCTGTGCCAGCCACTAAGCAAGGTGTTCCGCTGTAGCGGAACACCTTGCTTAGTGTCTGGCGCAGGACTAACACGGGCGGAAGCAACACGTTTAGAAAGACAAGTTACAACACAATTCATAGTGTTGTTGCTTGTATTTTCTAAGCGTGTTTCTTTCTCCGTTGGGTTCTTCTCTTTCGAATGAAAGGTACATGACGGACAATGAACACAATTGTGCCAGGATCCCGAGTACGAAAAGTCAGTGGCCTTGTTTTTCCTTTTTCAGAAGCAAGCGGTCGACTTGTGTGAGAATGCGGGAATACCTGCCATGAAGCTAGTTTTGGGTTTTGCAACCTATGGGCGTTCTCTTCTCATGTCCAGTCTGAGCCTGAACAAGCCAGGTGACCATTACACCAGACAATACCCTGCGGCGGCGCCCTACACCAACCTTGACGGCGTGTATGCGTACTATGAGGTACATGTACACCAACCTTCCCGGCGTGTATGCGTACTATGAGGTACATGTACACCAACCTTCCCGGCGTGTATGCGTACTATGAGGTACATGTACACCAACCTTCCCGGCGTGTATGCGTACTATGAGGTACATGTACACCAACCTTCCCGGCGTGTATGCGTACTATGAGGTACATGTACACCAACCTTCCCGGCGTGTATGCGTACTATGAGGTACATGTACTCGCATTATGCGTTGAGAAATAACCTTTATTACACACCTCATTCATTGCTGCCTTTGAGCGGAAAATTGTATCACACACGCGTGATACAGCCTTGTTGCGTGAACGACCAAGTGTGCATAAAATTGTCTTGTAGAAAGTCTGGTCAAAAAAAAAAAAAAAAAAAAGGTTTGGGCACACGCGATATTGAAACTTGACCTACTTTCAGCTCACGCACAATGACATCATTTCACAGTGACGACTGGCACTTTGGCGTCATGTACTGTGCTATTAGGAACATTTTTCTGGCATCCAAAATATTGACGTCACATTTCAAAGTAAATTACATCAAGATCTTTGCCAAGACACAATGGCGGCTGTGCTGTGACTAGGTTTGTGCCGAAGCCCAACTGACATGGATTCATGCCAAGAAAAAGGGGAGTGAGAAATAAATTCTTACATCGGTGTTTAGGCGATACCGAGAATCTCACTCTCGTGGTCTTAACAACCTTATACTACTCGCTTTCGCTCGTAGGATAAGGTTTTAAAACCACTCGAGTGGGATTCTCAGTATCACCTAAACACAGATGTAAGAATCTGTATTTCTTACACACCTCCTTCTTTGCTGCCTTTGAGAAGAAAAGCTGTATCACACACGGGATATACAGCTTGGCGTGTCACACGTGTGCGACACAGCCTTGCTGCGTGAACAGCCAAGTGTGCACAAAATTGTCTTGTAGAAAGTCTGGTCCAAAAAAGGTATGGACACACGCGATATTGAAACTTGACCTACTTTCAGCTCACGCGCAGCGACATCATTTCATAGTGACGACTGGCACTCTGGCATCATGTATTGCGCTATTCCGTCATTATGTTGGAACATTTGTCTGGCATCCAAATATGGACGTCACATTACAAAGTAAATTACGTCAGGACCTTTGCCAAGACACAATGGAGACTGTGTTGTGACTTGGTGTGTGCCGAAAACCAAACTCACATCGGATTTATGCCAAGAAAAAGGCGAGTAAGAAATAGATTCTTACATCGGTGTTTCGGTGATAATGAGAATCTCACTCTCGTGGTCTTAAAATTATCCTACTCGCTTTCGCTCGTAGGCTAAGGTTTTAAACATTCCAGACCAAAAAGGTGACTGCCAAGCGTGTAAAATGCAAAGAAGTACCCAACGGAGAAAGAAACACGCTTAGAAAAGACGGGTACAACACAATTTATTAATATTTCGGGTAAATACCCTTTGTCAAAATAGACAAACAAACAGAGAGATTAGCCGCTACTTATCTTCATTCGCAGAAGGAATGTGGCAACTCCTAGTTGCCACATTCCTTCTGCGAATGAAGATAAGTAGCGGCTAATCTCTCTGGTACACACTGGTTTCTCGTCCTGATTTCGCTCTCGTTTGCTGTTGGGAGTCGTTCTTCTCAAACGAAACGTCACTATTGCCACAACAACGACAACAACAACAATAATAACCCATCAGGATATAACCCAGAAGGAATGTGGCAACTAGAGAGTTGCCACATTCCTTCTGCGAATGAAGATAAGTAGCGGCTAATCTCTCTGTTTGTTTGTCTATTTTGACAAAGGGTATTTACCCGAAATATTAATAAATTGTGTTGTACCCGTCTTTTCTTAACTCATTCTACCCCAGACCCACCACAGCAAGATAAGGATCGACCATGATAGTTCAAGGGTGATGCCAGAATACTTGGCGCCTATGGGCGCCAGGCTATTCTGGCATCACCCTTGAACTATCATGGTCGATCTGTGTCATGCACTGCAATGCAGTCTTCACAGGACAATGGCAAAATTGGGGGATTTCGGTGATGGGGTAGAATGAGTTAAGGTTTTAAAACCACTCGAGTTAGATTCTCAGTATCACCTAAAGACTGATGTAGGACTCTTTATATCCTGATGGGTTATTATTGTTGTTGTTGTCGTTGTTGTGGCAATAGTGAGGTTTCGTTTGAGAAGAACGACTCCCAACAGCAAACGAGGGCGTGTGTCACTTTGTCCCGCTAGTAGTCTGGAAGTCTGGATGGATTGATGAATGCATGGATGGATGGATACATGCGTGGATGGATGGATGGGTGGATACATGGGTGGAGGGATGGATGGCTGGGTGGATCGATGGATGAATACATGGGTGGATGGGTGGATGGATGGATGGATGGATGGATGGATGGATGGATGGATACATGGGTGGACGGATGCATGGATGGATGGATGATTCATGGATGGATGGATGGATACACGGGTGGCTGGCTAGCTGGGTGGATGGATGGATGGATGGGTGGGTGGATAGATGGATGGATACATGGGTGGATACATGGATGCATGGGTGGATGGATGGATACATGGGTGGTTGGATGGATGGATGGATGGGTGGGTGGATGGACGGATGGATGGATGGATACATGGATGGAAGGAGGCATGGATGGATGGATGGATCAGTCGAGGGACGCTGAGAATTTGTCCACACAGCTTTGCCGGAAAGGTGCAGAGCGCTGGACACAGGTGTTGCTGCAGGAGTCGCGCGTGCCCTATGTGTACGGCATCGACACCAGGAACGGCCAGCTGGTCTGGGTTGGCTATGACAACCCGCAAAGCTTCACAGAAAAAGTGAGTATTACCCCACTCTCGGCAGACAATTCTTTGACCTTTACACGTCCTTCTTCGCGCGGTGATCACCTGAGCACAGTTTGTTTCGCATATGTGTCAACACGTTGTTGTTTTTTTATCGTGCTCCGCGACCAGGTGCGTTGTGTCAGACTCCGCGGTGTACTGAAGACGGCCGCAGGTGGCCCGCGCACAGCTGTGCGCGGGCCAACTGCGGCCGTCGCCGGCCAGCAGACATTTTGCTCACTGCGTCTGAGCCTGACTTTTATGGTTATCTCTCCGCAGTCTACTTTTTTGTTTGTTGTTGTTCGTTCCGCAGGCCCTGTTTGTGGTGCAACGAGGCCTGGCCGGCGCCATGATGTGGGAACTGGCGTTTGATGACTTCGCGGGGACACAGTGCGGGCAGGGCGCATACCCCTTGCTCAAGGCCATCAATGAGACCTTTGAAAAAGCCAGTGAGTATGGCTAGAAGTGTGCAGAATACATGAATGTCAATCATTTGCGGCCGAATATTGTATTTTGTATGAGTGAAAACCTTCACAGCCAGTGGACACAGGTCGTGTTTCAGAGATCGGTGTGGTTAATTCAACGGCACAGGTTCCCAAGGACACGGACACAAAGTGCGCAGAGACGTAGATCCTCATGAGCCCCCGCAACTGCGGGACCGCATCAGGATCTATGTCTTGCGTTTGGATTGTGTTCGCTCTACCTCGACAGCGAAGGGGTTAACTAACCCATTTGGCCCCTACGCACGACAGCAGGAGTCGCATCGACCATGATAATTCAAGGGTAGTGCCAGATTAGCTGGGCGCCGTCAGGCGCCAAGCTAATCTGGCACTACCCTTGAATTATCATGGTCGATACATCTCCTGCAACTGTACACAGACGTTAGATGACACCTCCAATTTTGGGGGAAATGCGGCCTTGGGTTCTAATGGGTTAAGCGTTTAGAATTCTTCAAACCATAGGCACTATCGTACCATAGTCACTATAATCGTAAAGAGTCCTATAATCAACTTCGCGCCCTGTGGTTCAAAATCCACATTCATGGCTGTTAAAGTACATTAGGCATACATCTGAAGACACATTTCAGCACCATTTGTATTCATTACAGCTAATGAATTTTTACAGCAGTTTGGACTCGGAGCAAAAGCACACGTGTAATCGCACTTATTTATTCTCCTCTGCCGTTAGCGTGTCAATATATATTTAGCCGTTTCTCGCACCGATAGCGTTGTATTTCTAGAACGGAGTGGAGTCATTGTCAGGTTATTTGATATAAAGACGACGTGTGCTGAACTGGATTCTCCTGTGTCTAAATGAACCATTACTAGAAAAGAAGTACCCAACGGAGAAAGAAACACGCTTAGAAAAGACGGGTACAACACAATTTATTAATATTTCGGGTAAATACCCTTTGTCAAAATAGACAAACAAACAAACATAGAGATTAGCCGCTACTTATCTTCAATGGCAGAAGGAATGTGGCATTGAACCATTACTAGACCTTTGTGTAGCGTTTCGAACGTCGGATCAAATATCCTTCTTCTGGGTGATATGGAAACAATGTAGAACAGAAAAGAACACACAATAGAAAAAAAAACGTCATCCTGTATAGAGAAAATTCAGAATGACGTAAACAAATAAAAATATGACGCAAATACACACGCACAAAACACGTAGCACAAAACTGACTTACGTCTAAATACATTCACGTCACTGCATACATTCGCATTTACTCGTGCCTACTGCCGCTCACGTACATGCATACACATAGACACACACACACACACACACACACACACACACACACACACACACACACACACACACACACACACACACACTAATCAGTATCATCGGTAGCATCAAGTATCAGCAGTGAGGTCAAGTCTGGCACCAACCACCCATCAGCCCGAGTATCCTTGAATAGTTACGGCGGCCTTTAATCTAAGGTGAACGTCTTTTTGCAGAGTGTGCTGTGGATTCCGATTGCCAAGACGTCCTCACCGGCGGCGTGTGTGTACTAGGGGACTGTACGTGCCAGTACGCCAGAATGGTCACGGCTGAAAATAACTACACCTGTGTTACAGGTAACTCTTGCCATCACTAGAGGTGGTTGTTTCAAAAAAGGTTTTATTTGTGTAAATTTCACCAGACCGACTCACTCGAGACGTGCCGTGTTCGAATACGCGGCTCTTTGCCGCGCCTCTGCATGCGGCACGTCTCACGGAATTAACCCATTTAACCCCACGGCTGAATTTCCCAAATATTGGAGGTGTCACCTTCCGACAATGTACTAGTTCACTGAGGTGAATCGACCATGATAATTCAAGGGTAGTGCCAGATTCAAGGGCACTACCCTTGAATTATCATGGTCGATCAAGCTCTAGTGCGTTGGGGCTAAATGGGTCAAAGTTGTATCCTGCAGGTGCAACCCCTGTCGGCTTTTTTCATCTTACCCCAGCACACAGGGTCTCCCGTGATATGGTCCAGTGAACACAGATTGCAAAATCTTGTGGAAATGGACTTTAAAAGCATGTTGAACGACCGAACGAATAATAATAATAATAATTATTATTATTATTATTATTATTATTATTATTATTATTATTATTATTGTTATTATTATTATTATATATACGCATTAATAATAATAATAATAATAATAATAATAATAATAATAATAATAATAGTATTTATAATGCGCTTATCTTATAATAATTATAACTCTAAGCGCGTACTCACAACTGACGCACGCATGCGCACGCTTTGACACAATGACTCACGTACCACAAATGCATTACGACGGTCAGCTTGGGGTGGGGACTGTGGTGATATAGTGCTAGAACTGTTGAAAGAGGCTGAGGTGAGTTTTGAGGGCGGACTGGAAGGAGGAGAGAGAGTGTTTCTGACGGAGAGAGAGTGGGAGAGTGTTCCAGGTGGATGGACCGTAGACGGAGAAGGAGCGGGGGCCGAAAGTGCTGAGTTTGGTGCGGGGGATGTGAAGGCGGAGAGGGTTGAAGGCGGAGCGAAGGGAATCAATGAATCAATGAATTAATGAATCAATGAAACTTTATTTTACAACGGTTTAGGCATTGACATCGTCATCGACACAGCCATCTTACAAACCTGCCGTTGCTAACAACTACAAGACTAACTACAAATAAGTAAACATAATACTTGCAAACATATGACAACACTGTTCACATAGACAGACATACTCATAGACTCACAGACACCCCCCACCCCACCCGCCCCCCCTTCACACATAGACAGAGCTAAGTAGTCCAAATGATAAATGAAAAGGATAACAGACTTAATTGGGAATAAATTGGACCCAGCATAAAAAGAGACTTCGTTAGGAAAAATGTTATGCTGGCTACAGAGATTATAAATATAAGTTAAGGATTCTACAATGTATGGGAGAGACAGTTTAAGTATTTTCGGGCTGATGTCATCAGGCCCCGAGGACTTTTTATTTGGAAGTTTACTTATGAGTAAAGCCACTTCATGAACAGCTAACATAGGGATGTTGAAGGGGGCTGTGCCCATTGTTCTTTGTTGACAAAACTCAGACAGCAGATTTGAACGGTGATAAGTGTTATCCTGGCTTGGCGAGATTAGAGATTTGGCAATCGAAAAAAAAAAGGTCATTGAATGTATCAGCAGTAAGATTAGTGGGAATGGTAGTTGCGGTACTTGGAGACCCCCTAGTAAGTGTGTTTAGAAGGCGCCCTCAAAACTCACCTCTTTCAACAGTTCTAGCACTATATCACCACACTCCCCACCCCTAGCTGACTGTCGTAATGTATTTGTGGTACGTGAGTCATTGTCTAAAGCGTGCGCATGCGTGCGCGAGTTGTGAGTGCGCGCTTAGAGTTATAATTATTATAAGATAAGCGCATTATAAATACCGTAATTATTATTATTATTATTAGTAGAGGTATCTTTACTGTCTTTAACCGTGTCACGAACTAACTTTTTTCTTGCCTCTCTGATCATGTATTTAACACGGTTACGCTGTTGCTTATATTCAGTGAACATTTTATTGCTACGTAGATCGTTTCTAAGCGCCATCGCCTGCATGATTTCCGGAGTAAGCCAGGGGCGGGAAGGAGTGTAGGGGTGAAGTAAGTTGGAGAGATAGGTAGGAGCGTAGTTGCTGAGGGATTTGTAGCAGAAAGACAGAATCTTGTATTGGGTGCTTTGGGGGGTGGGGAGCCAGTGAAGGAGTTTGAGCAGGGGAGTGATGTGGTCGGATTTTTTCTTTCTGAGGACAAGGCGGGTAGCATTGTTCTGGACGCGCTGAAGAGTGAAAGTGGAGGAGTGAGGGAAGACATTCTGAAGACAAACACAGTACAAGCTAAACACAGGCCATTCACGTGTTGCGAAAGGTCAGCTCAGCTACTGAGGTGTCGGAAATTTTCATCTTTTGCATTTGAAATTTATAAAGTGGCCTGAAACCGGTACCGAAGTGAAATGGGAGGAAAGCAGGAGTACCCGGAGAAAAAAAAACCCGACGTTGAGCGCAACGTATGATGCAACTTGGACACGCACATTCGCTTTGTTCAGGCCGCACACCACAAGGGTTTGCGTTGGAGATTATTTTCATCTGAGTTGAAACAGCAAAGTACCGGAGTGGGGCCGATCCGCCGTGTCCGCAAGAGGCATAGATTCGCATGAGCCCCTGCAAATGCAGGGGCTCATGAGAATCTATGTATCTTGCAGATGGAAGGCCGAATGATTTGTCTGTCAAAACATTTCATTTGAGTGCGTTCAGTTTAAAGTGTGTTTAGGTTGGAGTAGTGGAGGCCAAGATCACTCCTTTCAAAAGCAGGCCGAACACCACAAGGGTTTGCGTTGTAGATTATTTTCATCCGAGTTGAAACAGCAAAGTACCGGAGTGGGGCCAATCTGTCGTCCGCAAGAGGCATAGATTCCCATGAGCCCTGCAAATGCAGGGGCTCATGAGAATCTGTGTCTCTTGCAGACGGAAGGCCGAAGGATGTGTCTGTCAAAACATTTCATTTGAGTGCGTTCAGTTTAAACTGTGTTTAGGTTGGAGTAGTGGAGGCCGGCCAGGAGCACTCCTTTCAAAAGGGCGATTGTAGGTGCCTGTGGGTGTATTTATATTTGCACTTAATCTCTCTCTATATCTTTATGTATGTGTACATGTTAATGTGCACGTGTGCTTGTGTATGTGTGTGCGGTGGTGGTTGGGGGGGGGGGGGACGTGCGTGTGTGTTTGTGTGTGAGATTGTGTGCGAGCAAACGTAAGTGCGTGTGTGAGTGCGTGTTTATATATGTGTGTGTGTGTGTGTGTGTGTGCGTGTGCGTGCGTGCGTTCGTGCGTGCGTGCATGTGTGTGCGTGCGTATGTATGTGTGTGTGTGTGTGTGTGCGTGTGTGTGTGTGTGTGTGCGTGTGTGTGTGTGTGTGTGTGTGTGTGTGTGTGTGTGTGTGTGTGTCTTGAGTATGTATGAATTCGAGTATGTCGGGGCCTTCTACAGTGAACTTCGGATACTACAAAACGTCCTGGGACCCACATTTCTTTGTTGGTGTACAGCTAATGTTTGTTATAAACAAAGCACATGAATACACATAGAGAAAGTGGAGTGGGACCCTTAAAACGCGTCGTTAGAGCATGCCAGGCATTTTTGCACATGTAATTCCGAACATGTCGGACCTTTTAGTTGTATCCCACCTTGTTATCAGTTTACTGTATAACCCATTCAGCCGTGACGCACTACAGCAGGAGATGGGTCGACCATGATAATTCAAGGGTAGTGCACTGCCCTTGAATTATCATGGTCGATCCATCTCCTGTAACAGGTGCATAGTCGTTAGATGACGCTCTCCAAAATTTTGGGAAATACGTGCGTCGGGCTGAACGAGATAATTTGTATGACCATGAACGTATAATTATTACAGCCAAATCAATGTAAAGAAATTCTTCTGTTCAAAAGTGGGCATATGTTGTGTGTGTGAAAATTATTGTACAATTTAACCCTTTTCATCCTGATAAACTATTGCTTGAAATAAATTCAACTATAATAGTTCAAAGGCGGTGCCAGAATAGCTTGGCGCCTGAGGTGCCAAGCTACTCTGGCACCACCCTTGAACTAAAATGGTTGATCTGTCACCCAATCTGCCTCCATAAGACAATAAGCAATTTAAAAAAAAAAATCAGCCTCAGGATGTAATGGGTTAGAACGCTCCATGCACAGTGTGTCCAGGGAGGATGTACGGCCGGTACTGCAACACCCCGTGTGGACACTGTGCTGACGCCGTCATCTGTGACATTGTGACTGGTCGCTGTCCCGGCGCATGTGATCCGGGCTATCTCGGGGAACGCTGCGATGGAGGTACTCACTTGTCTGATAACTCGCCAACACGACTCTCACGCAAGATTAAGCCATTTAGCCCCAACGCCCTACAGCAGGAGATGGATTGACCATGATAATTCAAGAGTAGTGCCAGATGAGCTTGGCGCCTGAAGGCGCCAAGCTCATCTGTCACTACCCTTGAATTATCATGGTCAATCCATCTCCTGCAACTGGTAAATAGTCTGTAGGTGACACCTCCCAAATTTGGAAAATGCAG
>BTPG01000008.1:82300517-82333017 GCA_036245525.1 Semisulcospira habei | reverse complement strand
AACGAGAGCGGAGTCGTGGCGGATAACCGGCATAAGCAACACTTCAAACATCTTAACTCATTCTACCCCAGACACACTACGACAAGATAAGGATCGACCATGATAGTTCAAGGGTGATGCCAGAATAGCTTGGCGCCTATGGGCGCCAAGCTATTCTGGCATCACCCTTGAACTACCATGGTCGATCTGTGTCCTGCACTGCAATGCAGTCTTCATAGAATAACGGCAAAATTTGGGGATTTCGGTGTTGGGGTAGAATGAGTTAAAGAGGCATAGATCCTCATGAGGCGCATGATGATCTGTGCCTCTTCGAGATGTTTGGAGTGTTGCCTGTGCTTATGACAGAAGCTGGTTATCTGCCGCGACTTTGCTCGCGTGCGTTGTTGGGAGTCGTTCCTTGCAAAGCAGGGGCGGATCAGTTACCTCGAGGGGGGGGGGGGATTTCCAACTTTTTGTTAGGGACCTTTAGCCTGATACAAAAAGCCTCCCCGACGGTACACCTTGCTTCCAGGGACCGAAAAATCAAAGAGCGGGGGAGGGGTTGGGTGTGGAGAGAGGGCGCGTGTGTGTTAAGACTCTCACCGTTCGCCAAAATATGAAACGACTGGGGGTGGGGGTGGGGGGCGTGTGTGAAAACTCGCCAAAATTTTAAACGTGTGGGAAAGGGTGGGGGGGGGGGTTAACACCACTAAAAAGGGACTTTGTTATAAAATTTTGAAAAAGGTGGGGTCTAGGGGGAGAGGGGTGGTTCCGAGACCCCTGGAACATCCCCCCCCCCGCCCCGCACATCCGCCCCTGCAAAGGAAACATCACTAATGTCACTTAGAAAAAAAAAGACAGAAAGTGAAAGTAAGACGCGCACTATGACATATCACGTACGTTACAACGCGTGCGTCGACACATAATGACAACACCATACGTGTTGTCGACACATAATGACAACACCATACGTGTTGTCGACACATAATGACAACACCATACGTGTTGTCGACACATAATGACAACACCATATGTGTTATTAATCTTACAGTTTGTGCCGTTTCCTGCTAACACTACATTTACAATTACAATTACAATACACTTTATTGTCCATGAGGTGGAACATTTTCTTCGGCTTCGACATTAAAACACACATAAGAACATATGAGCATAATAAACATACGTGCAAATATGGTAACCTTGTTCATGCCCACACGCGTACACGCTCGAACACACACGCAGACACACGCACGCAAACACTGTCATCCATGGACAGTTATGTCACATACTTCACTGCGGTGGTCAGTTAGATTGACTCATCGCTTATCGCACAAACTGGACTCACCGTCCCTCAGAGTTAACCCTTTTAGCCCCGGATCCGCACACAGGAGATGACTTGACCATGATAATTCAAGGGTAGTGCCAGATTAGCTTGGCGCCGACATGCGCCAAGCTAATCTGGCACTACCCTTGAATTATCATGGTCAAGTCATCTCCTGCAACTGGTATATATTCGTTAGGCAGCACCTCAAAAATTTGAGAAATGGGATTTGGGGGTTAAAGGGTTAATATATATATAACGAGTCAAAATATTACTGGTCATGTGGTCCAACAGTTACATGATGGAGCTCAGCAAGGTTATTGCACTAGTCACAAATGACTTTTTGAAAAGATTCCTGCGAACCAGGGGCATTCTATAACGCCTACCAGAAGGCAGTTTCTCAAACTGGCAGTACAGCGGGTGAGAACTGTCTGATGTGATGGAAATGGCTTTTCTGTGAATAGAAACGGTATAAATGTCACTTAGCTGACTTTGTGGTCTGCCTATAATCTTACTGGCTGTGTTGCCAGTCAACTCTTAGTCAATCTACTATTGTTCTTTGCACTCAGGTCACACACCACATTGTAATGTTGAATGATAACAAACTTGTATGATGGATGAGACTTTTATACACAGTTTCAAGCACGGCCTCACTGACCCCAATACTACGGAGTTTCGTCAGAAGAAACAGCCGCTGCATTGCCTTTTTGAAAAATGCAATTAGTGTTCTGATTAAAACTGAGTTTACTGTCTATTTGTGTGCCAAGATATTTAAAGCACTCCACAACTTCAGTAGGTTGGCCACTGACAACGACTGATTGGAATGCATCTGGTGGTTTGGAATCATCCACGATCAACTCTCTCTTCTTTTTTTTTTACCACCACTCATATGTAATGCGCTGAACGTGCACCAGTCTTGCAAGGCAAGAATGTGATCAAAATATGTTTTGTTCACACAAGGTTTGTTCTCGCATTAGGAAAAGCCATGTCATCTGCATACTTGTACAAACTAACAACAGCATTCTGGACCTTCATTTCATCAGTGTAAATAGGAAATAACAATGGTGATAGCAGACAGCCCTGAGGAGCACCTATGTTTAATACAAGTCCATTAGAAAAGAATCCCTTCATAAGAACTCTCTGAGGGCGATTTGACAAGAAATCTTTGATCCGGAGGATGAGACCACCATTCACAGACAGATTAACCCTTTTCGCCCCAAGGTCCCATTTGTCAAAATTGGGAGGTATTGCCTAACGACTATGTACCAGTTGTAGGAGAGGATTGATCATGATAATTCAAGGGTAGTGCCAGATGAGCTTGGCGCCTTCGGGCGCTAAGCTCATCTGGCACTACCCTTGAATTATCATGATCAATCCATCTCCTGCTGCAGGGTCTCGGGGCTAAAAGGGTTAAGTAACCTTTGTAACAGAATAATATCTGTTTGACTTTTTCTGTCAGCGGAGGGCTATGGTGTGTCTCAAATAATCGCAGATTTGCTGCCGCCTGAACCGTATGACCCCAGCAGCCAGCTATCACTGCTGCCATTGTATGGCAAAAGCGAGGTTTGGTTTTCATTATATAACAGTTCACATCTCGCTTTTCTAATAAACGGACATATTGGTGTCTAGCGGCAGAACAGGTAGAGGCCGGATCGATCCTCATGAGCCCCTGCATCTGCAAAATACGGAAACCCTCATGAGCCCACGCAGTCGCGGGGGCTCATGAGGGTTTCTGTCTTTTGTTAGGCCCTTTTTTTTTTTTTTTTTTTTTTTTCCCAAGCCGATTTTTGGTCTTCGATGCATTGTATTCTTCAAGCAAATGTCTGTCGATGTGCAGTGAGTTCAGACGCGCTTTTCGCGGCCACTGGCAGCAAAGGGGTTAAGCTGCCGCGACCATTCTTGCATTGTTGACGCGCACTTTCACGCAACATATATACGCGCTCGTAAACCCAAAGACAGTTACAGATGTCAAACGCACTACAGAGAACACTGGTTGCCTAATACCCAGCGGGCATTTCCAGAAACGATGAAACTCGGAGAGCTGAAATCATCCTACTTCTTCCATCAGCAAGGATCATAGACTCTCATGAGCCCGGGCAGCCGCAGGGACTACTTAGAATCTTTTGCCTCATGCGTGTTACGATCTGCATCTCTCTTTTTTTTTTTTTCAAGAGTCCAAAATCATCGTGGTTGAAATTCAAGATAAAGACAGTTAACCCACTTAACCCCAGGGCTGCATTTTCCACATTTAAGAAGTGCCATTCCAACACTATGTACCACCAGTCCAAGGAGATGGATCGACCATGATATGGTCGATGGTCGATCATGGTCGATCCGTCTACTGCTGTAGTGCGGCAAGCTTACAATGTTTACTTCGATTTCCAAGGCGAGTCTGGCACGGCTTCTGCTGACGATTACGGCGCGAGTTTGCACTGATGATGGGTTTTCCAATGAGTAATCCTTCTCAGCAGACTGCTGCTGAAACACTGTTGAACACCGCTGAAGCGCAAGAGGCATAGATCTTCATGAGCTCTGTGGCTTATGAAGATCTATGCCTCTTGCTGGACCCAGTTCACCTGCGACTGGCGTGCATCTTAGTATCAGAGGTACCCTTACATTCCAGCAGATTGCGGTAAAGAGGTTGGTTTTTCAGTCTAGATCCGCTTCAGTTTGCACGGCCTCGATCCTCGAGAGCCGTGACAAAGAATGTAAGTCAGTTTTCTTGCCATATTAACACCTTCGGTGACAGTGGACGCAGACTGTGTTACTGAAATCGTAATTGTAAACCACAATCTCAGCCGTCCAAAGAACAATTATGCAAATTGGTGTCAACAAGAGGCATAGATCCTCATGAGCCCCCGCAACTGCGGGGGCTCATGAGGATCTATGTCACTTGTAGTTGGAACGTGTTCACTTTTTCCTCGACAGTAAAGTAAGTAATGAGCTGTTTGCGTAGTTTCTCTCCGGTCAAGACAAAGGCAGCCATCGCGGGTGTTTAGTTTGTCATTTTTAAGGTGCAGCAGTGCTTAAGTGCTTTGACTCCTGCAAAGTAACTACCCTTGAACTGTCAGAAGCTGAATCGACCCAACTCCCGCGAGGTGTACGTAATAGGGCTAACACGTTCAATGTATCAACCGTAACGTACACGAAAGTACTCAATAGATTACGCTAACGTGTGAGCCATTTCTCTCTGAAATTGATGATCGGGTGGGTTTTTCCTCTCACTGAAAGAGCAAGCTGAGAGACGCACTAAGTCACACTACTAATATTCAGTCGAATTTGCGCATAACAAGGTTGGATATAACAAAATTCGGAGATAACACCCCTTTTTTAGTCGTCCCGGCAACACTTTGTCTGTACAAATTACCTCGCTTATAATACACTTCGGACATAACAACGATAATATCATGGGTCCCCAGGTGATTTGCTGTGTCCGAAGTTCACTGTACATATGATTTTTGCAACTCTGCAGGACTTTTATTCTAATCAGACCAGCTGCGGGCAGTGCTTCTCTCGTGATAGTTCAAGGGTAGTGCCAGATTAGCTTGGCGCCTGGGAAGGCGCCAAGCTAATCTAGAACTACCCTTGAACAATCATGGAGGATTCATCTAAAGCTCAGTGAGCCAGGTGTAGTACTATTTGTCCAGCATTTTATCGTCGAGGGCACGACTGAGTATTGAATCAAGCACCGCCCTTGAGCTGTCAGCAGTGACTGTGACCACGACAGTGAATTTATATTTTCCAAGGATGACGTGTTATAGGTCTGAAGACCTTTCTTACGTCTTGGGAAAGTGACCGGGACATATTTCTTTCAAAGATTATTTCCGTAGCTTTTATCGTGTGTGCCAATCCAGATGTACTTTAGGTCCCCCTACAGTTGACAAAAACATAACAACACACACACACACACACACACACACACACACACACACACACACACACACACACACACACACACACACACACACACGCGCGCGCATATACACACATACGCGAACGCGCGCACGCACACACACACACACACACACACGTGTACGCACTCACGCACACACACACACACACACATAAACACGCACGCACACACACATACACACACGCACGCATGCATACACACACACGAACGCTCTCTCTCTCTCTCTCTCTCTCTCTCTCTCTCTCTCACACACACACACACACACACACACACACACACACACACACACACACACAGAGAAAAGAAAAAAAGCCACATTTTATAGCCTCAGGGTGAACAAATTGAAAAACACTCTGCTAATGGGACAGTGTCATTTTTCAATTAAATTCTCACGTCAGAGGTGACGCGTACTTAAAAGTTGGCCGAGTTTGACCCTTATCTTTGGTGCAAGAACACTGCCCGCAAGACCCAAAGACACAGATCCTCACGAGCCCCTGCAATTACAACCGCACACTTCTCTGGTACCATTGTTGCCTACGTTACTTAAGTCTCGAATTTGGACTCTCGGGTTCCATCACAGTCCATGGCGTGAGGTAAATACGAGGGACTGTGGGATTGGAGATTTTAATCAAAGAAGATTGCTTGTCGCTGTCTGTCGACGTCATCAGTGTCCCAATGCGCAATAGGCCTTCGGGCCGTGCGCGGGCCGACGTTGGCCGATGTCCTTTGCGGCGCACCGGGGAACTACTTGTTTGTCCGCGCCTTAAACTTGAGAGTCTAACCAGTAGTTGTTCGAGAGAAGAAGACGCTTTTCAGACCAATCATGTTAAATAACGGGTAATCAGCTATGTGCCCTGACGCAGGGGTTGCCGCCGTGAATGAATCCTCTCTACCCTGGTGCATCCATTGAACCTTGACACACTAAAGCAGGAGACGGATCGACCGTGAAAGTTCAAGGGTGGTGCCAGAATAGCTTGGCGCCTGTAGGCGCCAAGCTATTCTGGCACCACCCTTGAACTGTCATGGACTATTTCTTATGTCCTGAATCGTTTCTACCTTTGCGTCGTAAAGAAGAATTTTTCAGTGCCATGTCGTATTCCTACAGACAAACATTTCTTGCAGTGGCGTCGCCATTTAAACAGGACTATAGAAGTTATCTTGCCAGACTCATCTCCTAGTCACAAAGCACGTGGTTATCAATTCTGACGCAATCTATTGGCTGAAACGTCGTCATGTGATCACTTTGATTGTTGGAGCTTACCCAGACAAGATGGTCACCCGATATTCATTATTAAATCGACTTCAACCGGTAAATTGTCAGAAAAAGAATTCTTTCAGCTCTGACAGTATACAGGAGAGGATTTGATAGCAAAAGTTTTAGGGTAGTGCCATATTTTTTGGCGCGGAAAGGCAAAAAAACTGTCCTTCCTTTAACGCTTTGGCTGTCGGTAGCGACGTTTTGTCGAGGTGATTCCTACAGGAATCATTTCGACAAAACGCGCTACCGACAGCCAAAAGGTTAAAAGTTCTAGTGCTCATTACTGAACCCTGTCTGCTGCACAGATAGATGGATGCTGGAACAAAGCATGTGATTAGGAAGTAGAGTTATGTTCCCTGACAAGGGCTCCGAACGTCAAGCCGAAGTATATTAACCCTCGGAGCCTTGTCAGGGACACATTTAACTCATAATAATAATAATAATAATAATAATAATAATAATAATAATAATAATAATAATAATAATAATACCGTTATTATATAGGCGCTTTTTCTCAATTTTTGGGCGAATCGACTCAAAGCGCCGCGAACTGAAACCCAGTACGCACACTCACGTAACAGACACGGATTTACGCCATTTAAGACAAACACAGTACAAGACAGACGAAGGGCCAGTTCAGCTACTGAAGTTACAGAGATTTTTGATCGCTTGTATTTGAAATTTGTAAAGTGGCCTGAAACCGGTACCAAAGTGTGTGTGTGGGGGCGGGGGGGGGTTGGGGGGGGGGGGGAGGTGCAGGCCGGTGCACGTATTTCACAAATTTTGGAGGCGTCATCTAACGACTATGCGACTGTTGCAGGAGATGGATCGACCGAGATAATTCAAGGGCAGTGCCAGATTAGCTTGGCGCCGACAGGCGCCAAGCTAATCTGGCACTGCCCTTGAATTATCATGGTCGACCCATCTCCCGCTGTAGTGCGTCAGGGTTGAATGGGTTAAATCTTTAGCTGTCGGTATCTGTTTTAAACCGGTAACGACAACCACAGGGTTAACTTGGATGTCCACGCCCTTTGTAGACAAAGACGGATCAAACAGGACAACACGGAAAACATGCTGACTCCAGGGACAAAGACGGCCACAGGACAACACGGAAAACATGCTGAATCCAGGGACAAAGACGGATCAAACAGGACAACACGGAAAACATGCTGAATCCAGGGACAAAGACGGATTAAACAGGGCAACACGGAAAACATGCTGAATCCAGGGACAAAGACGGATCAAACAGGACAACACCGTCGGAAAACATGCTGAATCCAGGGACAAAGACGGATCAAACAGGACAACACGGAAAACATGCTGAATCCAGGGACAAAGACGGATCAAACAGGACAACACGGAAAACATGCTGAATCCAGGGACAAAGACGGATCAAACAGGACAACACGGAAAACATGCTGAATCCAGGGACAAAGACGGATCAAACAGGACAACACGGAAAACATGCTGAATCCAGGGACAAAGACGGATCAAACACAACACGGGAATCATGCTGAATCCAGGGACAAAGACGGATCAAACACAACACGGGAATCATGCTGAATCCAGGGACAAAGACGGATGAAACAGGACAACACGGGAAACATGCTGAATCCAGGGACAAAGACGGATCGAAACAGGACAACACGGAAAACATGCTGAATCCAGGGACCCCGTTAATTTGGCACTATCCATCAGCTGATGGGGTCGGTACTGTTGGATGCCTATGTCTTCGTTTAATCTCATCACTGCCAGCGGACGCACATTATGTTTTGAAATCACTGCAGTTTCGGCGTCTAATCTCCCCAGAGTAGATACATGGATGAAAAGTGGTTTCAACAAGAGGCATAGAGACTCATGAACCCCCCCGCCCCCACCCCCACCCCCACCGCGCAACTGCTGTGGCTCGTGAGGATCTATTCCTCCCGCAGTTGGCTGGTGTTCAGTTTCTCTCGGCAATGAACAGGTTAACGACACCTTACAAAGTTTAAAATCTCGGTCCTGTGCTTCACAGTGTAACCCCTACACCACCACTGCCTGTAAAAATCATCTCGCCGACCATCCCAAATTTACTGCGAAATAACTGTCTACTTGATGAACAGCGATACATTTGTGATTATGGCTAGCAAGAGGCAATGATCCTCATGAGCCCCCGCAATAGCGGGGGCTCATGAGGATCAATGCCTCTTGCGGTTGGGTGGTGTCCACTCTCTGTCTGCTGGCAATGAAAGCGTTAACACACTAATGATCAATAAGGTCGGTCACACGACCCACTGAATGTTGGCTTACGTTTCAGTTTCACCAAGTGCAAGGAAGTCAAATGTTCAAGGACTAACAGCAGCGCAGACGGAAAATGTGTGTATCCACGCATTTAGCCCTATGGCCCACATGTCCGAAATTGTGGAGGTGTTATCTAACTCCTGTGTACCAGTTGCAGGAGAGAGACTGACCATGATAATTCAAGGGTAGTGTCAGATTGGCTTGGCGCCTTCAGTGCGCGGGCTCACTACGACCGATGACAGCCCGAGGACGATTGCTTCCTGGGCAAAAAAAATGTTGCCCTACCTAGCAGAGCGTATGTTGCCCTACCTAGCAGAGCGTATGTTGCCCTACCTAGCAGAGCGTAATCTTTCGGACGTTTGGCAGAGCCCAAACATCCAAGTGGGCAAAAACAAACAACAACAACAACAACAAAAAATTGACGTTAGCTCGCGCGCTGATCAATGTAGGACCGAGGACATTTTGCACACTGAAGTTTTCCGGACCGTACTATATGTGGCAGGGCCGGGTCCTGCAATACTGCGCAGAACCAGCCATTTTCTACGCCACTAGACGGCGATCACATGCTATGCGCTGTTTCAAACGTTCATTTCTGAAGGCGCGCTCAACATGCTGAGAATTTTAGCTGGGAAAACTGAACATTTACTGAACCCAACTCTCTCTACATCGCTGCAAAATAAACAATAGACGCCAATGCAATTACATAATTTGGACATTTGCATAGGTGGGTTTTGTCCCTTCGAAAGAAAAAAAGAAATTTATAGGTCAGTTACTCCCGGTACAATCCACTGTACGTTTGACTCGCTTTAACGTCTTCACTGCTACTGACGCTACCGCTCCCCGTGACTACGCGTCTTTTCTGCCAAGCGACATCGTCAGTAACGGAGGAGGGGTTAACCAGACCAGTACACGCTGGAACTAGTATCGTGCTCAAAGAAAATTCAGGTCTGGCGAAAAAACAAACCCCGACGTCAGACAAAAACCAGTAAAGAAATCCATTAGCGTCGAAGCAAATGTTTTGATGGCTGTTATGCTGTACATACGATACGTCGACTGACGTCATTAATCCTTTTAAATGAAATTACCCCGAGTGCAAAGATACGTAGTAGTGCACCACAGGGGGTGAGAAAATCCGATAGTAATGTGCCCCTGATGGGCTACGAGCGTAGGTCCTCGGGCCCACGACGGCCGCATTCGGCCCGCGCACGGCTGTGCTCGGGTCCACTGCGGCCGTTGTAGACCCCAAGACCTGTTGCTACCCATTGTCGTTCCGCGCTCTGTCAGGGGACGTAACCTCCTCCCAGTCCTGTTGAGCACGCTGCTAAGACGATTATCATCACTCTCACTCTCCGACTCAACTGCAAGGGATGCGCTAACCGGTGTTACGAGGGTGCGCCAAGATAGATCTTGGTAACTGAAGGGCAGTACTTGATGGGCTTGGCGCCTCAAGGCGCCAAGCCCATCAAGTTCTGCCCTTGATCTACCATGGTCGACTTATCTATATTCATGACACTAAGACGATAGCTTTATGGGTGTAGCAGTGAAAGAGGTCCTGCTGCGCGTTGTTGATTCATCTCTCTTACAGCCGCTGCTGCGTGTTCTGTAAATGTTCAAAAACGCTTTAACCCTTTCACTGCCGAGTTGAAAAACTGATCGCCATCTGCTCAAGACTTATCTGTTTTCTTATGCGTATAGTTAGATGCATTTTCAGTGGGTTAGTAATCTTTGGCAGTATGTATGTGTGTGTGGGTTTTTGATATGTGTCACTTTAGTTTTTGTAACGGCATTTATTGTAGCGTTTTCTTTCTTGTACATTTTGTTCTGTGATGTTTGACCTTGTAAAGCGCTCAGAGCATCATTCATTTGGAGGTTAAGCGCTATGTAAATGTACATTATTATTATTATTATTATTATTATTATTATTAAATAAAAGAGGTGTAGATCCTCATAAGCCCCCGCCGTAGCGGGGGCTCATGAGGATCTATGCCTCATGCTGAAGCCACATTGTATCCTCCTTTTTTCGACGGCTGGGACTTATGACGATGAATTTATAATTAAAAAAAAACAAACCCGCAATTCGCGTCCAATAGCAGTGAAGAGGTGAATGGCGTTTTACGTGCAAAAACTTGGTTTCGACACACACGTTCTTGCTCCATGGCTCTGCCGAAACAAGTTGAGACTAGTAATACGTCCCCAAGTATGCTGCAACGTATATATCGAACCGTAGTGTTCTTTTTATTTTTTTAAATCCAATATCCATTTGATTGTGGAGTTCTTCGATCATCTGTGCAAGTTGAAGATAATCAGCAATTTAGCCCGACATAGCGATATAAGATATGATCTTCAAGGATTGTGCCAGAATAGCTTGGCGCCTCAGAGGCGCCAAGCTATTCTGGCACTGCCCCGGAACTATCATCTTTGCCGGAATAGCTTGGCGCCTTGAACTATATTTGTCTATCTGAGATTAGATGCAGTCTTCAAAAGACAACTCGAACACAATTCGACGTCAAATGACTAAAGACTCTAACAATTTTTCGTAAGTATTTATTAGGAATTGTTGGACTCATTAAACAAACAACATTCGAATTCCACCTTGACGAAATAAACAAAATTGTTAATGGTCATGGAAACAAGCAAGCAATTATGCTGGAAGACAAGGTCAATAAACAGCATTAATGTTGATTTGACCTGCTGGAAACGGTTAACGTATTGTTATTGTCACACCGCCGTGAGATGGCCTGCTCGGCGTTAAACCCAAATAACTAACTAACTTGTTATTGTCACAAAAGTACAGGTGTGGCGCACGACGCAACCTTCCCTCAAAATGCGACAGAAAATCCCCGCTGCGTAAACAGATAGAGCACGCTCATTGCATTTGCAGGACTTCCCACTTTTGTCACACGCCTTATTCCCAGTACTTAATCTTATTCCCAGATTGTATGCCCAGTTCTTGACATTTCAACTTGACGACATTTACTAATTAAGCCCAGAAGCTCTGCAGAAAGATATGGATCGACCAGGACAGTTCAAGGGTGATACCAGAAATGCTTGGCGTCTAAAGGCGCCAAGCATATCTGGCACCACCCTTGAACTATCATGGTCGATCTGGTTTTGTTTTTAACGGATATATATATATATATATATATATATATATATATACTCTTCATAGGATAGTTTCCAAATCGTGAGATTTCGATCACAAAGGTATATGAATTAATAGAGACATCATAAATATGTGAGACAGACAGCCCTGCTGGACGAATGACACTTCAATGTTGTATATTGTGCACGATCTTCATAATTTTATTTACAGTATCCATGTTGCCGGAAAACGGATGTGCACTATATAAATTATCATCAAGAGCGAGAAATAAACTGAAAAATAAAATATGAGTTTAGTTTAACCCTTTCGCTTGTCAGTGATCACAAATTTCGCGTCTGAAACGTCTGCACAGCAACCGACGTTCGCGTGAAGAAACACAGACGTAAAAGGGACAAAAATGAGCAGAAAGAACTTGGGACTGACAACAAGAGACATAAATCCTCATGAGCCCCGCGACTGCGGGGGCTCATGAGGGTTTATGTCTTTTGCAGCTGGGCATCATCCGCCTTGCCCCGGTAGTTAAGGGGTTAATCCCTTATGAGCCCACCCCCAGTGCTAGAAGCCCGGAGCCTCAAGAATTCCATGCAGAGGCTCCTAATTTTCTTTGTCTCCTGGTGGCCCTACATTGTATTTGTGTTCCCCGGCTGGGCGTTTAGGGTTCTTTGGCAATGACTTAACTCATTCAGCCTGACGCACGTATGTTTCCAAATTTTGGAGGCGTCATCTAATGACTATGCACCAGTTGCAGGAAATGGATCGACCATGATAATTGAAGGGCAGTGCCAGATTAGCTTGGCGCCGACAGGCGCCAAGCTAATCTGGCACTGCCATTGAATTATCATGGTCGACCCATCTCCTGCTGTAGTGCGTCAGGGCTGAATGGGTTAATACTGTCGACTGAACTCTTGTATTATGAGTGTCTACGTGTGCCGTAGAATACAGTAGACCTACCCATGTGTTTGTCGAAAATGTCTGAGTGTGTGGTGGTCTTCGGTTATGTCCAAAATGCTGCAAAACTTAAAATACGTATAAGTACAAGAAAATAAAAACAGGTTTTTTTT
The DNA here is from genome assembly GCA_036245525.1 of Semisulcospira habei. Classification (NCBI taxonomy): domain Eukaryota; kingdom Metazoa; phylum Mollusca; class Gastropoda; family Semisulcospiridae; genus Semisulcospira; species Semisulcospira habei. Next base: position 82,320,102 of record BTPG01000008.1, on the reverse strand, counting down.
TTTTTACCCTTTGCGTGTAGTTAGCGGTTTTTGTCGCGATGATTTGTAAAGGAATCATCGCGATTTTAAAAAACCCTACCGACACGCAAAGAATTTTATATGGCGAAAATGTATTTCGAAATATTGTGTATGTCAGAACACCGCGTAGATTTGGCCTTAGTCCAATACTTGATTTCTGAACTCTTTGTACCTGCATGCACGCATTACTCGTAATAAGGCATTTTTCTTTTTTTGTTTTAAAATTATTTGCATGTGTAGTAATGTATCCCTGTAAATACTAAAACAAAAGACGACTGTCCTAATTCACATCATGTTAACTTTCACCCCCGACGCGCTACAGAGGAGTTAGATCGACCATGATAATTCAAGGTAGTACCGAATTAGCTCGGCGCCTAATGGCGCCAAGCTAATCTGGCACTATCCTTGAATTATCATGGTCGATCCGTCTCCTGCAACTCGTATAATAGTCGTTAACTGACATCTCCAAAATTTGAGAAATGCGCTCTTGGGGTTGAAAAGGTTAAGGTGCATTTTTAGTAATGGCGTGGCGGAAAAATAACCTGAAACTCGGACGAACCATAATGTAGGACGGCTTTGATTTTGAGACATTATCATGGCGAAAAGACACCTTTCGTGACCGGAGACTGCGCTTGAATTATTTTCTCCGTATGAGGAACACACGCATCAACGGTGCCAGCAAGAGGTTATAGATCCTCAAGAGCCCCCGCAATTGCGGGGGCTCATGAGGATCTATACCTCTTGCGGTAAACTCTGTGTGACGTACGTTCAAGGTCAACGGCTCTGGCGCACGGAACAAGGTTTCTGACTTTGATCTTGATGATAGTGTCCCGGAAAAATAAACCCGACACTCTCGATGACGCAGGAGCACTTTCAGTCTTCCTCGTCTTTGATCTGGGAGAAGATCTTTAGCTCTGAGTGCCGTGAAAATCGATATCACACAGACTCGCCCTCCCCCCCCCCCCCCCCCCCCACCTCAACTTCCTCCCCAGCGGTGCAGACATACATGAAAAGACAGTTCCTGCGTAGCAAAGGACAGGATTAATTACAAGCTCTTTGTTGGATATTCTCATGCAAACACGTGCCGGTGACGTACCACTGTACTATACTAGACAGGGCCGGATCACTTGGCTCCAGAGAGGAGGGGCCAACTTCTTGTTTGGGACCTTGAACCTCATGCAAAAGGCCTCCACCACGCTAGATCTTGTTTCGAAAAATCAAACAGTGAGGGAGGGGGGGGGGGGGCAGCTTCCAGGCGCCAAAACATAAATCTACGAAGGGGTCAGGGGGAAATGGTACTAGTCCTTCCTTCCAACGGCTAGAGCTTAGCCGTTCCTACAAATATCAAATGACGGGTTGCTAGAGGAGGGGGGGGGGGGGTGGTGGCTGTCCGCTCAGCCGTTCGCCAAAATATAAACCAACAGTCAGGGGGGTGCGGGGGGGGTGGGTGGGCAAACACCCCCAAACAGGGACTTTGTTATAGCATTTTAACAACGTCGTGGGGTCTGGGGGGGCAGGGCCCCCGGCCCCCCCCCCCCTGGATCCGGGCCTGCTAGAGTACTATCGCTTGTTCGTTCATTGTACGTTGACAGTAGGCTTCAATTCCGACGTGATTTAGCAAAATGCATTAAGTCCGTTTTTGAGAAAGGCGACAATTTCATTATGATATAATGAAAATCTCCCTTTTTGTCAAAAATGGACATGCTGGCTTTGCCAAATAACGCCGGCAGACTTTATCTCTGAAATTATCTCATACTGAAAGTTGTGATAGCTCAGAGCGCACCAGGAGCTAGTGGTAATGTTCCATTGTCGCTGGACTGTCTGCATCCTTGATATTTCTTGGACGATCCGCCAACCCGCTGAAGGCCCACTACCGCCGTAACTGTTCAAAGATACACTTCTGTAACAGATGGCTACGAAACGCTGCACACAGGTCTAGCTATGGTTCATTTTAGGCACAGGACAATCCAGTTCAGCACACGTCGTCTTTATGCGAGAAACAGCTAAAAATAGACTGACACGCTAACGGCAGCGCAGAATTAATAAGTGCGATTACCAGTGTGCTTTTGCTGCGTGTCCAGACTGATGTTAAAGTTCATTAGGTGTGCTGACAAGGCATAACAAACACAACTGGTGCTGAAATGTGTCTTCAGATTTATGCATAATGGTACTTTAACTCATTCGAGACGCGCTTATCCAGATAAGAATCTCTTACGCCGGGTACCCTGATGCGGCACATCTCGGATTAGTTAACTCATTCAAGGTTCTCGTCATCAATAGCTGCGGAAGTGTCGCATAGCGTTGCCGGTGGCAACGCTATGTGACACTTTAATTCTTGCAGCTATTGATGAGGGGTCTTTTAGAATAAGTTAAGTGCTGTTTTGAGATGTAGTCAGAGCTGCTCGACAGGACTGGCTTCAGGCGGTTCACTGCAATACATTTATTTATTTATTTATTAAAAATTTATTCATTTATTTATTTATCTTATATCTATTGAAAAGAATAGGGGAGATTGCCAGTGCTAATATTTTCCTTTTCTTTTCATTTATTACTACAATATCGACTGCAACCCCTTCCCCCCTTTTGTAGGTTCTCTTTTAGGGTGCATGGAAATTTAACTCTAGGTGGTGGCATGAAATGTATGCCCCTGAAGACACCACAGTAAAATGTGGCTGTCATTGCAGGTAGGCAGAAATTCCTGCCTCCTCCAGTATTGCCGATGGTGTGCTGAAGAGGTCCCCAAGACCGAAACAGCTGTCCACACCGGCTAAATATCTGGACCCCCTTGGGGGACCTAGATTTAAATTTCCATGCACTGAGTGGCTGGAACAGTGGGATATGTGATAAGCCCACCTTCAGGGGGGGGGGGGGGGGGGGTTCCATAAGCATTGCTTCCAGTCACTTTCTTAGCGCACCCCCTCTTTCCTATCTCTTTTTTTGTGTGTGTGTGTGCCGCTTTGACCACAGTAGATCTATGATCACTGGTCGATCGTGCACACTTCTCTCCCCTGACAGTGCTCTTACCTACTTTCCTATATATCTATTGGTCTCGTAAAGGGCTTCAGAGCCGACACTCTAGGGAGTTTGAGCTGTATAAATATAATAATAATAATAATTATTATTATTATTATTATTATTATTATGATAATGTTTTTTTCTATTGTTATTATTTCCATTATTAGTATTATTTCTATTATTATTATTATTATTATTATTATTATTATTATTATTATTATTATTATTATTATCGAGATATGATTTTGCCATGGGTACGTTCGCGTGCTGCCGGCAGTGTGCGCTCGAGCAGATGTCCTGCCGGTAGATATGTCTGGCTCTACTGAAAAAGACGGTGTCGCGACCGCCTGGCAAAAATTGCTGTGTGATGTGTCAGTGCAGGGAAATCTCATTACCTCACTACAGCCTCAGAATAAAATTATCAGTTTGTTTAGATATCCTTTCGGGTCAATAGGTCACAGTTCTGGAGACAGATCGACCATGATCAAGGCCCCAAGCTATTCCGACACCACCCTTGAACTATCATGGTCTATCCACATCCTGGCGTATCATCTCAGGGCTTTATGGGTGACATGGTTTAAATGTTTTCATTTTGTGTGGGAAATGGTCACTCTGAACGTACGTATATTGCACGTTTTTTCCCTCAGTTACACGGCTATCCAAGGCAATTGACCCATATGAGGCTAAAAGCTTCACATTTGTACACTGCCATATGCAAGCTGCATTATAGTACTACAAATAAGGATAAAGACCTATGGCTTTAGTTCAAGGGTGGTGCCAGAATAACTTGGCGCCTAGAGGCGCCAAGCTATTCTGGCACTACCCTTGAACTATTTTACTCAAACTTATTTCACACACTGGTGTATTCCAAATGATAAGTGTTAATGAATCAGGTGCTTGTGGGAAAGGGCCGCAATTTGTCCATGCGAACGTCAAAGAATGGGATCTGTGTAAAATAAAAATGAAATAATTCTGTATTGCCATGGAAAATCAAAAGCGAGAACGTTATACACACGACACATCATACTTTTGATCCAATTAGATGATACAGAAAAACAAATAGCAAATAATCCCAGTAATGATATATTATTTCAAGAGACAGAACGGCTTAAACGGGAGCTCGAATTTTTTTAAATTAATAAAGCTAAAGGAGCACAAACTCGCTCACGAGAAAGCGGAGAAAAAAATTATCGAAGAAGAAGAAAAAAATACCCGTTACCTTCTAAATCTTGAAAAAAATCCAGGACAAACTCAATAGTTATGGACCGACTGATGCGTGAACAATTTGAATTTTGTAATGATGTTTACAATTTTAAAAAAAAAATCATTTTGACAAGGACGAGGCTGATAGCTTTATTCAAGGTCTCAGTATCCCTAAATTATCAGATACGCAAAAGGAAGCTCTTGAAAACGAGATAACTGAGACAGAAATCGCGACGAGCCTTAAAGACATGAAAAACAGGTCTGCTCCAGTACTTGACGGCTTTACAACCTCATTTTATAAGTTATTTTGGTCTAGAATTAAACATTTAGTGATAGCTTCTTTAAGAAAAGCCTATGAAAGTGGTGAAATGTCTTCCTTACAAAAGAAAGCTGTTATAACGCTGATACACAAAGGTAAAGGTCTGTCATGTGACAGCCTCAGTAACTGGCGTCCAATCACCTTAACTAACACGAATTATAAGATTCTAGCAAAATGTCTGACGAAACGTTTGTCAACAGTTTTTAGTAGTCTTGTTGATGAAGATCAAGCAGGCTTTATTAACCCATATCATACTCAGGCTAATATCTTCAAATCTGTACACTGCCATGCAAGCTACATTATAGTACTTACAGATAAGAATATAGACCAATGGCTTTAGTTCAAGCGTAGAGCCAGAATAGCTTGGCGCCTAGAGACGCCAAGCTATTCTGGTATTATCCTTGAACTATTTTAGTAAAACTTAGTTCATACACTGGTGTATTCCGAATGATAAGGGTTAAAGACACGAAAGCAAGTGACCTAATTCGTCTAGTGTTGACGTCATAAATCACGTTAATGACACGAACAGACCTGGTATTTTATTAGCACTGGATTATTCCCGTGCTTTTGATTCTATCTCTAAACAATTTATACTTTGGCCCTTCAAACAGTTTGGGTTTGGTGAAATTTGTATTAAGTGGGTAGAAATAATCACCAAAAACACAGAATGTCGCATACATTATTCAGGATGGTTGTCCCAGTTCTACTCAGTAGACTCCGGAATAAGACAAGGCTGTTCATTTTCACCGATGGTTTTCGTTCTTGCTCTTGAAATATTAGCTATAAAAATAAGGCCTGATCGCAATATTAGGCGAATCGCACTACCTAGAATCGATATGCTTCCTGGAAACCCCAGAGAATTTTAAAGCTGGCTATCTACTTACTGCCCGTAACGCCGAAGGCGCATAAGGCAGCAAGGAAATCCTTCCACTTCAGCCGGTCGCGGGCCAGAGTGCCTATCGTTCCCCAGGTGTGGTGTTGGTTTTTCAGTTCTTGTTCCACCGTTCGTCGCCAGGTGATCTTTGGCCGTCCTCTCTTCCTCTTACCATCTGGTGTCCAGTGTGGGACTGTTTTAATGATGGAGCCGTCTTCTCTCCGCAGCACATGTCCAATCCATCGCCAATGTCTTTTCATGATTGTTGTGGCTATGTCTTCTTGTTTGCAGCGGGACAGTAGGTCTTCGTTGGAGATTTTGTTTGGCCAATATATCTTGAGTATTCTCCTGAGGTTCTTGATATGGAATATGGACATTTTCGTAAGATCTTGTTGCGTCATTCTCTAGCATTCTGCTCCATAGAGGAGTACTGGTACAACACAGCTGTTGTAGAGATGTAGCTTGGTGCCTACACTGTGTTGTGAGGACTTCCAGATGTTGTTCATGCTGATGAAGGCACTCCTTGCTTTATTTAGTCTGTTCTGAATGTCTTTCTTGCTTCCGCCATCTGATGTTATGATACTGCCCAGGTACACAAAGCTTTCAGTAAAGGGTAAATCGTTGTTGCTGACTTTGATTGGAGCCTGTGTAGCGGTGTTCATGGTCACCACTTCTGATTTCTTCTGGCTGATCTTGAGGCCAACTTGGGAACTGTACTGGTTTAATCTGTCCGCCTTGTCCTGCATATGGTTATGGGTGTGAGACATTAGTGCGAAGTCATCGGCAAAGTCCAAATCTTCAAGTATGGAGAAGAGCGTCCATCTGATGCCGGTATGTCTTGTCTCTGTCGTGCGTTGCATCACCCAGTCAATGACGAGATTGAAGAGTAACGCAGACATCACACAGCCTTGCCGGACACCGGTCGTCACTTCAAACCAGATGTCGCTTCTTCCCACACAGCAGCTGTAATTGTTGTAGAAACTCTTGATGAGCTCCACCATGTGGTTTGGGATTCCGTAAGTCCTCAAGATGCGCCACAAGCTGTCTCTGTGAATGCTATTAAAGACTTTGCTAAGTCTATGAAATTCACGTACAGTTGTCTTTGCCATTCTGCACTCTGTTCTATGATGTTCCTCAGAGCAAATATATGTTCTATATAACTACTGCCTTTCCTGAAACCTGCCTGTTCTTTTCTCAATGTTGTATCACTGCCTTAGATAATCTGCTTATAATCACATTGGCGAGGATCTTGCTGGGGATTGACAGAAGGGTGATACCGCGCCAGTTGTTGCAGTCGTTGCAGGTGCCCTTCTTTGGAATCTTGATAATCACCCCTCCGGTCCAATCCTCGGGTACGCAAGTTTCTGTCCAAATTGTTCTGAAAAGTGGTTCTAGTATTCCAGCTGCTGTCTCTGGATCTGTCTTGAATAATTCTGCATTCAGGTTGTCTTGTCGTGGGGCTTTGTTGTTCTTCAGTTTTTTGATGGTCGCTATGATTTCTTCATTAATAGGGGGTTCAACGCGGATGCCTAAACCGATCTCTTTATCCGGAATATCGGCGTTTTCTTAAAGAAAAAGCTCGCCATGTATGCTGACGATATTAGTGTTTTCCTACACGATAAAAGTGATCTTGAAAGAGTGCTAGATGTAATGGACAGTTTTTCAAGAATATCGGCTTTGAAAATGAACAGCAATAAGTCGGAAGCTATGTGGATCGGTTCATCAAAAAACTCAAGAGAGGAAGGGTTTGATCTAAAATGGAAAACATAAATAAAGATATTAAGGATTCATTTTAATAGTAATATGCCTGCCTCTAGAACACTCGAAAATTGGTCAGTTAGGCTAGAGAATACTGAACGAACAATAACAAGATGGTTAAATCGAAATTTAAGCATATCTGGTAAATTGTGTATAATAAAAACATTCTTACTGTCACAGTTTGTATACCCCATGCAAGCTCTGGTGGCTCCAGATGATATTTTGTAAAAAAAAAAAAAAAAGTTAACGCCGTCTTCTTCCGATTTTTGTGGAAGAAAAAGTATACTAACACAAGGGCCTTAGAGAAGGTAAAGAGAAATCTCTTATGTAAACCTTTAGACGAAGGTGGTCTTAATATGGTTAATATACACGCTATGCAGGAATCCTTCCTTTGAAGTTGGGCTTCAAGACTACAAAGTGAAACCTGTAAAACATGGGAAATAATACCACAGGATACGTTTTCTAGGATTGAATTATCGTGGTTTTTTTAGCAAACGTTTAGCCAAGAAAATTTAAGTGTGTTGGATTTACACAATCAAAATTTTGGAGGAACGTATTATTGTCTTGGTTGAAACATAAGGACAAGTTATTTTCTGACCATGTAAACTTTGCAGATCAGCCCGTGGAGTAATGACGTTACGTACAAACGGGACTTGTTACTCTTCCCTGATTGGATTAAGGCAAACATTGTTTTTGTGAGAGATGTATGGAGAGAAGGAGATATGATCTCATTTGATTTTCTATGTGATCTAGTTGGACACAAACCTCAGAGAATGTTTGAATACAGAGCAATGCACACCGCATTTCACGCACGAGCAACCTACAACAACACAAAACACGACACAGAAAATACATCGCATATCAAGCAAACACGCACTGCCAAATACTTTCGTTCACTGTTAGCACCCACAAAAAGCGGGTTGCCTTGCTCCGTAGCCTTTTGGTATAAAAAAAATGTAACCTACATATCAATGATAATAATAATAATGAGTACTTGTATAGCGCCTAACCTCAGATTAGAGCTCTAGGCGCTTAACAAAAACTAATGTACAAAAAATAACTAATTACAAAAATGGAATTAACAAAAAGTACAAAAACAAAATACAACGCACTCTGTAAACAAGCTATAAAGTCACCATTCAAAAGTGCTACGCTCATGGACTCATACTGGCATTCACACACACACCCACACACACACTACTTCTATAAATAGATAGAGATGACTTTAACATGACAGGTGTGTGACAAAGTCATTTGTAGCTGACAGAAAACATATGGGTCTTTAGGGCACGCTTGAATGCCTCTCTCGAATCCACGTATCTCAGTTCGCGTGGGAGATCATTCCAAACAACGGGGCTCTGGTATCTGAATGACCTCTCACCAAACGACTTTGTTTTGACAAGAGGGATACGTAAAACTCGAGAGTCGGCAGCAGAGCGCAAATTCTGTCTCAAGGGCGTATACAGTTGGAGAAGAGAGGCAAGGTAGTGTGGGCAGGAACAGGTAATACAACTGTGAGTCATGCATGAAATTTTGTACTGAATCCTAGCCGTTACAGGTAACCAGTGTAGGGCAGACAGATGGGGTGTGATATGATCTGATCTAGGGACTCTAAGAATCAACCTAGCAGCTGAGTTTTGAATTTTCTGGAGTTTGCCAATCAGACCCTGGGAACAGCCAGCCAAAAGAGCATTGCAATAGTCTAATTTAGACAAAACAAAAGCGCAGACAAGTACTTTAGTTGCTTCAGGTGTCAGATAGTGGCGGACTGAAGCAATACGTCGCAGTTCAGTATAGGCGGATCTGCAAACGTTGTTCACATGAAGGCGCATGGACAGGCTACTATCAAGTGTGACACCCAGATTTTTTACATGGGGGGAGAAGGGGACAGTGGCACCACAGATTTGTAATGACGGGGGGAGTGTCAGCGTCTTCGTCAACCTCGGGGAAGCAATTATCATGGCCTCAGTTTTTCCGTCATTCAACTGTAATTTGTTTGAAGTCATCCACATCTTAGTATCCAAGACGCACTCCTGAAGGATCTCGATTGTGTCCATAATCTGATCAGGTGAACATGAGTCATGGAGTTGAGTATCATCTGCAAATGCATGATGTGATATAGAGAAACGGTTAAAGACACTGGCCAGTGGCTGAACATACAGGGTAAAGAGGACTGGTCCAAGAACTGAACCTTGTGGGACGCCAAAGCGCACGGTGGATGGGCTGGATAGTTTATCATTAACAACTATGCACTGAGTTCTGTCAGTCAGATATGATCTAAACCACGATAAAGCAGTTTCATGAATGCCATACACAGAATAGAGACGTTGTAGCAAAATGTCATGGTCAATCGTATCAAAGGCAGCAGATAGGTCTAACAGTGCGAGAACAGATACTTTGCCATCATCAAGAGCCTCGAGGAGGTCATTAAGAATTTTTGCAAGCGCAGTTTCAGTGGAATGACCTGCACGGTAAGCAGACTGATTGGGACTAAGAAGATGATTCAGGTTCAGATGGTCGAGAAGTTGCGACAACACAACCTTCTCAACGATCTTAGAGAGAAAAGGGAGGTTTGAGACAGGGCGGTAATTCTGTAGATTGTTAGGGTCTAGAGAGGGCTTTTTTTTAGCAAAGGTTTAACAATGGCGGACTTGAAATCCGACGGAAAAATACCAGACCTCAGGGACTCGTTGACAATGTTGGTCATGACTGGAAGCACAACATCAATACACTCGTACAGCAATGTAGTAGGAAGTGGGTCTAAACTACAAGTTTTTTGTGCAGTTCTCTTCAGCACAGCATGAAGTTCCTGATCACTGACAGGTCTGAAGGACGAGAGACACTGACCAGAAAAAGGAACGTCATACTGCGATGGAGACTGTGAAATAAGTCCATCAAGTCTATCACGAATGTTCTGAACTTTTTCATTAAAGAAATTTGAGAACTGATCAGACAACTCTAATGGTGAGAAAATGGTAGGGAGTGGAGATGGATCCCTTCTAGCAGTCAGTTTGTTGGTTACATTATAAAGCTGCTTGCTGGTGGTGCACGCTGCAATCTTGGCATTGAAGAAAGCTGTCTTCGCCACGAGTACCAGACGAGTTACATATTTCTTAGCAGCGCTGAAAATCTGCTTGTGTACGGTAAGTCCCGTGGACAGCCATAGTCTCTCAGCTTGTCGTCGCTCTCTCTTTGCAGCGAGAAGCTTGCCTCCCACGGCGCTGAACCATGGTGAGGATGTCCGACATGACACTTTACGGCGAGCAGATGGAGCATGCTTGTCAAGTAGTGATCTCAGACCCGAGTTCAACTGTCCCGCAGAGGGATCAGGGTGTTTGCTAAGATATTCATGCAAATCAGCTTTGAAAGCCAGGCGATCAATAGCACGAATGTTTCGTTTTTGCACAAATACAGGCTGAAAGGGTGGCACTGAAACAACTAGATCAGCAATCACGCATAAATGATCAGACTCAAGTGCATATGACACATAAGTAGACTGAACTAAATTATCACTTGGTCGGTGTAGTAGCCAATCAAGAGTATGACCATGCTTGTGAGTTGGCTGACGAACAGACTGTTCAAGGTCAAAAACACTCAAAAGATCCATTAGTTTCATAGTACTAGAGTTCTGCGGGCAGTCAAAGTAGAAGTTGAAATCTCCCAAAATAGCAAGGTTACCTGGGAGTGAGTTGCTGTATTCAAGTAAATCAGAAAACTGATCAAGGAACATGGCATCAGTCAGCTTGTTTTTGCGGTTAGGAGGGGGCCGGTAGAGAATGAAGAACTGTACTGGCTTGCTTGGTAGCGTAAGTGTTACGTGTGCTAGTTCAAAGGAACAATGTTCGAAGGCAAGTGCAGTGTTACAGGAGAAGTAGGGCACAAGGCCATCTCGAAAAATGATGGCAAGACCGCCACCCCGAGATGGACGTGGGAATGACTTGACGGTGAAGCCAGCAGGGGCAAGTTCGGCACATTTCGCCTCGTCACCACCCGGTTTTAGCCAAGTTTCAGTCAAAAACAAGACATCAATGTCATTGTCATATATAAAGTTGCTTATTTCAGTTCGTTTCTCTGGAGACGCGACTGAACGTGCATTGAATAGAGCCACTTTCAGTCCATTAGTTTTGTGTGGACGAATGGACGTTGATAAGGGGATATGAATCAAGTTATCTTTACACACCCCTCGTGAATCCACGCTTTGTGTCTCCGATTTCGTTGTCAAGGAAACAACTGCAATTCTCCTACCTTGACAACGGCGACCAGCCCTATAAGGACGCTTTTTTTTACGTCGCCGAAGGCATGGCAGCGCAGAGGATCTTGAATGTATGCAGAGATCATGTAGCTTCCAGCACAGGGATTGTGAAACAGCATGCACATGATGGTCGAACGCCAGAAGTGCCTCTCTGCTGTAGGATATCCGCACAGAAGATGGAGACAAATTGTCAGCAACTGACAAGTGTGAAGCAGAGTCAATACATGAAGTACTGCAACAGTCAGCGTGCGACACAGTTGTATGTGTATACACGTGCGACACACACTGCGCCTGTAGAGTACACACTGAAGTAGGCCAGTCACTGACAGAGGTCACAGGCCTCCAGTTGAAGTCAAGTGCAGTTGGACCAAAGGGTGCATGAGCACTGTTGAAGACAGGCGCAACCGCTGTAGCCGCATTGCAGAGCAGGGCCTGTGGTAACACGGGTGAACTGGTCTCAACCAGTTCAATGATCTGCATTGGAATGTAGCAAAACGTTGTACTTGTACATGTGAAGAACGGTTAAGGCTATTGCATTGGAAAATTCTCCATAACATATTCCCTACAAATATACTATATTTTTTAATGAGTGTGAAAAATAGTAACCGATGTGATTTTTGCGGTGAGATTGATTATATTGAGCACTTTTTCTGCCATTGTATCAGAGTTTGACCTCTTTGGGCACATGTTGCTAATTATATATTTCAGCTTATTGGTGAAAGTGTAACGCTGTCTGAGACTGATATCTTATTCAGTTATAAGCCGGACCAAACCAGACATATATCAGTCAGGATAATTAATCACTTAATATTTATTGCAACGATGTGTGTCAGCAGATTCCATTATAGAACGAGACTTAATGTAATTGTCATGTTTGAAACTGATGTACGGTTGAGGCGTGCAGACATCTAGAGTGCATTATGTTATATGTATCACCATATTCTATAAATTCTGCTGAGCGCCTTTTTATCTATCAGTGATTTTTGTTTATAGATGAACTACGCACGCATCCCAAAACACACATGCTCACACACACGCACATTGCCCAAACCCATGAGCAGAACATCTAGTATAATTTGTAAAACAGCAAAAGATTTGTCCAGATTCTTCCATTAAATGTCCATTTATATACAAGCAAACAATTAATGTATCATTGAAGCATCCAATAATTTTTTTTTAAAAAAGACAAAAGAAAAGAAAATATTCCGCCGGCCCTGCATCAATTTGAATTTGATTGAACCATAAGAAATTCAAATTGCGAAGGCAATTTTGATGCAAGTGAACCGCACATCTGCCATTCTTTGCTTTCTCACAAATTCAATTTCAGGGCTGCGTTGGTTTTTTTCCTTTTTAAGGGTCTCTCCCGGACTGAGCGCATTGTAGTTTAGTTTGCAGAGTAAAAATTATATTGAGACATCTCATGTTCATTGCATTGAGTCCAATGAGTAAAAGGCAAACATTTTGAAGTTGACTTTTGAATACGTATTTACTACTTATAATACAGGGCGTGAACGACCGTGTTAGTTCAAGAGCGGTGCCACAACAGATTAGCACGTGCAGTAGCAGTCAAGGGGTTAATTTAGAAAAGCTCTGGTATTCAACGCTTTTTTCCCCCAAAACCAAATCTGCTTCTTTTACACAGTGCACTATGTTGCACTGCAATCATAGCCCAAATCTATAGTTTCTATTTGCGGCTGAAAACATGGACCAGCTCACGATCACAGCAGCAGTTTATTTTCGGATTAACGCATTGTGCCCGAGTTACGAAATACCCACATTAATTTGGGAGTTATACTCTGAGGACCGCATTACATTTCAGGAGACCGATCGACCATGATAGTTCAAGGGTGGTGGCAGAATAGCTTGGCGTCTATAGTCGCCAAGCTATTCTGCCACCACCCTTGAACTATCATGGTCGAGCCATATCTTGCTGTGGTGTGTCGCGGGCAGAATGAGTTAAAAGATGTGGCAAGCACGCCAGAGGTCCGTCATTGATGACGGAATAAACAATTGCACTCTAGAAATTGTTATTTTCAGTCTGCAGCCTTGACGACAAACGAACAAAGGACGCCATGCTAGGCTGCCCGCTATGTTCGTTAGAAACTGAGTCTGTGGAGAACTATTTAAAAAAATAATTGCTTGTCTGTGTCGGTTTTGAGACCTTACGGCTCCAAAATCACAGACAAAGGTGCGCAAATGCATTCATTGGAAGACTCCAGCCAGGGAGCATAGACTGAACCAGATGAAGGCTAGGTCCTAAGTATACAGAATATTTACAACGGCGTATACTCCGCGTCAGCTTATAAAACAGGAGACGTCGGCTTTGCCCAGTAAGCAAAAGACCCTCGTGTGGATGTCGTGCCCAGGTCCTATGGATGACGTCGGTCATAGTGGGCCCGCGCACTACTGTGCGCGGGCCCACTACGGTCGATGTCGGCCAAATGACCTTTCCTTACTTGGTTATACAAGCAGACGGCCTCATAACGCTCTCGGGGACGATGTACTCAAGAGGCTGAAATCACCACGAGCGGTTTCCGAGCTGAATCCGGATGATTCAGAGCAAAAGATCCCCGGGCTGACCAGCGCGGCACAGATCCCCATCAACACCCGGACAGAGTGTCTGGCCGAGGTTGACCTGTTCACGATCCTATGAAATATTCCACCGAGCTAGAGGTCACCGGGCCAAAGTCAGCCGCACTTGGCCCGAGCACAGCGGCTGTGCGAGGACCAACTGCGGCCGACGTCGGCCCAAGAGATTTGCTTTTCCTGGGATCCGAGCCCAGATACCGGACGAGCGAGGGATAATGAGATCATGCTTCTTCTTGCAGCCGGAAATGCGTAGATAGACTTACGCTGAATCGTAAGCTCCAGCCGAGAATTACTGATTTCTTTCCGTCTTCGTGGTCAGAGTGAAGACGCTAGCGGTCACGCACTCTGAACAAACTGTGACTCACTATTGATGCGGATTGACTGGAATAAGACACGTTTTGAGAAGGATAGTGCCAATGAACTATTGCTGATACAGAATAGCACGTACACAATTCGAGCATATGCACGCACTCGCGCACGCTGATACACTGGCACACAGACACGCATACACGCTTTGCACGCACCTCTCTCTCTCTCGCTCTCTCTCTCTCTCTCTCTCTCTCTCTCTCTCTCTCACACACACACACGCACGCACACACACACACACGCGCGCGCGCGCACCTACACACGCACGTACGCAATCGCACACACACGCACGCACATAAGCAAACACGCACACGCACACACACACACACACACACACACACACACAAACACACACACGCACACACACACACACCACAGCATACCACACACACACACCATTGTTTTCAAGAAAGCAAGCTTTTTGATCTGAACTTCCAACTGACATTTTTTAACTCACCCTACCCCAGACGCACCACAGGAAGATAAGGATCGACCATGATAGTTCAAGGGTGATGCCAGAATAGCTTGGCGCCTTCGGGCGCCAAGCTATTCTGGCATCACCCTTGAACTATCATGGTCGATCTGTGTCCTGCACTGCAATGCAGTCTTCAGGGGACAACGGCAACATTTGGGGATTTCGGTGTTGGGGTAGAACGAGTTAAAACTAAACTGTTTGATAGTGCATATCTCATTTATAAACGCTCTTAGTATACCTTTCGACAAGAGCTCACTTTCGTGTTTTCCATAGTATTTGGAGAGTCCTGTTCAGGGGAAGCAACTCTTTTCTCGCGCCGTCTACGACAAACGGTCGCTCTGTTAAATTACTTTCGTTAACTTAGTACTTTTCAGCTGTCCTCTCATTAGTCCATGCAGGGTATGGTTATGTTTGTTTTTTTTAAATGACGAGTCCTAGCAATCTTCATGGTGGACGATGCATCTTTAACTTCTTTTAAATTATGAAGTTTTGAATGTCGTAAAACGAATGACGTTTCTACTTTTCTTCCCCTTACTACGAACAGGGTTCCTCGATGGGTGCATGGGCAGCACGTAAGGGCAACTTTGTCCCCTGTCCCTGGCATGCTCATTGATAGTTTGTAAAAATATGGATAGACAAGGGTGTTAACCACTTAGCTGCCGGGGCAATTCAGACCTTACTTGGGTGTAAGAGACATAAACCCTCATGAGCCCCCGCAGTTGCGGGGGCTCATGAGGATTTATGTCTCTTGTTAGTACTATGTTCTTCTTAAGTCCATTTTGGTCCTATTTTAATGCGCGTTTTTCATGCGAATGTCGGTCAATGTGCAGTGGTTTCAGACGCGAAATTCGTGGTCACTGGCAGTGAAGGGATTAAGATAAGACAGGCATTGACAACCCGCTCTATTTGGTGACTTATAGTATTCAAAGAATTGTCTGGAGAAGGCAAAGTTTATGATGAAAAATAATACCAGTGAGTCATCGAGGCAAACCCCAAACGCAATCTCGAACTAAAAACGAACCGAACTCCGATCGATTTTTCATTTTCGCAAAGTGACCCAAGTAGGCCTAGATTCTAAATCGGAAACTCGCCTGTCCTGTTAAAGTTGCCAGCGCTAGCCTCACCTATCTGGTTTGTGAGTAAAGCTGTTTTGCTTTTGTTAATTTGCACTCGTTTTTTTTTTCAAACGCGGTTGCGTAAATAGGATCACCGTGCGTAAATTCTAGTAACTGTAACATGCACCTTTTGTTCTTTTCCTCTTATGACGTCAACGGTTCGTGTGTAGATTCTGACACGTGAACGTTCACGATAAAGCAAGTTTTTCAAACGATTATAATTTATTTTCAACTTTTCCTGTTCGAGTTAATGCCAATTCCAACATTTGCTGGCGTCATGTGTTGCCCGTTTGCTGACAATTATGGAGCTTGCTGTTTGCCTAACATTTTCACGAAAGTGCACATTGATTAAATTGCGCACGTGCAACGCGCCGTCCATGAGCAAGAGTCATAGATCCTCATCAGCCTCCGCTTTGCGGGGGCTCATGAGGATCTATGCCTCTTGCTTGCACTGTTTAATTCCTTTCATCCCAAGCGGAAGCAGCTATCACATGTTAATGAAGAATTTGAGGGAACATCGACATTGCTTTCAACCTGAGCGCACAGCCGGTTTGACATTTGAAGGAAGTGTTGAATCTAGCACGGAAGATTCCTTTGTTTCCGTGAAATCAAGTGCGTATGAACCACCCGGTGGATTTGTTAACACTTTTTTGGAGTCAGTCAAGACAAAACGGGGCAAAACGCTGTGACCCATTTCCTACTATTTTGTTATCGAAGCTTAACCCATTAGACCCTAGACCGCATTTCCCCTATTTTGGAGGTGTCAGTCACCTAGGTATCAGTTGCAAGGGATGGGGCGACAATGATAACTCAAGAGCAGCGCCAGATTAGCTTGGCGCCTGATGGCGCCAATCTAATCTGGCACTACCCTTGAATCATCATGGTCGATCTGACTAACTTTATGTTTTAAGCGTTGCCAGACTTATCTTTTAACTATCGATCCATCTTCTGCTGTAGTGCATGGGAGGGGGGTCGGAGGGGGGGGGGGGGGGGAGGGAGGGGAGAGACGGGTGTTTACTTTGTTTGAAAAATTTTCACAAATGACAAACGTGTCAAAGCAAGGGTAACGCTGTGGACTCTACAAACTTTTGATCATGTTATTGTCACTTTGATTTAGTTTTTCTGGCGGATACAAAAATATTCACAGGTGTTGGCAGTAACAGGGACAATAGACTTTATCTTTATCCTCTAGTAAGTGCCTCCGTTAATTCGGGCGGATCATCGGGGGTTCTTTCTCCGGGTACTCGGCTCTTCCTCCCCCTTCATTTTGGTAACGGTTTACCTCAGTCAGCCCGACGCACGTATGTCCCAAATTTGGGAGACGTCATCTAACGACTATGCACCTATTGCAGGAGATGGATCGACCATGATAATTCAAGGGTAATGCCAGATTAGCTTGGCGCCGACAGGCGCCAAGCTAATCTGGCACTACCCTTGAATTGTCATGGTCGATCCATCTCCTGCTAAAGTGCGTCAGGGCTGAATGGGTTAAGGCCACTTTATAAATTTCAAATACAAGCGATCAAAGTTTTCGAAACGCCACTAGCTGTCTTGTACTGTGTTTGTCTTCAGAGTGCATGTGCGTGTTTCACGTGAGCGTGCGTGTTGGGTTCAGTTCGCGGCTGCTTTCAGCCGATTCGCAGAATTGGGTAAAGCGCCCATGTAATATCCGGTATTATTATTATTATTAAATGACAGTGATCAGTACAACATCAGTAACGCTTTAGAGCCACTACAGTAAGATGAAGGCCTGAACATAGATGGATAATTTAGCCTCCTTGTCAAAAGTACAGCAGTTCAGCCGTTATCTGATTCCAAATGCCCCTCTGGGCAATATCACCCAAGTAACATGACAACTCACGACGTTCAAGTGATGTTAATTAAATAATGGCCATTCCTGCCCTACATTTTTCAGTGTAAAGATAGCGGAGGTGACGTGTGTCAGCTGCTGTCAATAAACCTTTGTCGTCATATCTACATTCTAATCAGACTAATACAACCTAATTTACCGCTGGCAGCCACTCTCTTGACCCATTAAATCCTGAGGCTGATTTTTTAAAAAAATAATTGCTTATTGTCCTTTGAAGGCTACCTTACAGATTAGGAGATAGAGCAGCCGTTTTAGTTCAGTGGTGGTATTAGCTTGGCGCCTCAGGCGCCGAGCTATTCTGGCACCACCATTGAGCTATTATAGTCACGTTTATAGCCAGCAATGGGTGTAAATGGATGAAAAGGGTTAATAAATCGTACAGAATTCAGAATCACATCCTCAATTCCCCAGCCTATTCTGGTCAAGCCAGAGGCAAAGATTGTCATGAGCCACTGTGGCTGCAGGAGTTCATGTGAAACTCTGTCCCGCCTTGCCGATGGAAGGAGATGTGCGGGAGACTGGTTTCAGAGTCTGACGCATTTCGGCACCAGTTCACAGCCTATCTGAATTACATTAGACGTGTTTCCTTTCAATTCAATTACACCCGCCGTCTTTTGGCCGCTGGCCACTGGTCTTGCTCCTAATCCACGAACAGCTGAAAGAAAGCATCTCGCGTGCCTTGGCACAGAGTGTGCTGAGACCGTTTGAATTGACCGTCGCGATCAATGCGGCGTCAGTGCGTCCTCTTAACTCATTCGCGACAAGCCACATCCGGATGCGCGGCATAAGCCGCGCATCCGGATGCGGCTGGCCGCGATTAAGTTAACACTGCCGAGAAAAACGTGAACACGATCCAACGGCAACAGACATAGATCCGGCTGCGGGGGCTTATGAGGATCTATGCCTCTTCGCTGAGACCATGTTCCTTGGACGGTGTTGGTTTTGGGTCGTTGAATGAACCGGGATTTCAGAAACAAAAAGTGTGCGTAAAGTCATAGACCACAATAACCGGACAAGCATCTCTTTGCCGAGAAACAGACGAACCGCAGGCCGAACTCCCGTCGCGCATGCGTCAATTGATTTAGTCATCCTACGCATCCGCTTTTGTTTCCACACACAACAACAATGGAGATCGACACTGTTTTGCAGGTAAAGAGGAGCAAACATTCCCAAGATTTTCTACCTTGAACACTTATTCAATAAATAGGGGCATACATGGTAGCCTTTTTTTGTTTTTTGACGGTTTATATTTCGATTGAAGTCTTCCTTTGTGCATTCTATCGTTTATTTGTGTCACACGTGATAGGCTGCTGGAGTAGATCAAGTGAAGTGTTCTAGTATTAGTTTCACGTTTACACGAGATGGAAACTGTTGAAATATAATTGACTGTATTGTAAATCTGTCATAAATTAGTCTGTAGCTTCTATCTAGACAGATCTGTAATTATTCTTTCTACTATAATTCTGCCGAGCTGTATTAACATTCTTATAATATCTAAACCAGGAATTCGATCAGGACCAAGATGTTGGAGAGTGTCTGCATGCTGCCAGTTCGGCGTTACCCGCCACTTCCAACGTTGTCAAGGTACATATTAGTGCAAAAAGTATTAATCAATAATATTTGTACCATTACAAAGAACTGATTTTTAATCTCTCACGTGTACAACAGTAAGGGTTGAGGGAAAGTGACAAACTTTTGGTTAAAGTAACACGTACGTTCCTCCTCCCTTCC